>CANSZD010001077.1:52500-240000 GCA_947648045.1 Beta corolliflora | reverse complement strand
TTAATATCAAGACGAAAGCCGGTATAAGTGACTCTTGTTTCACTTCCTTGTTGCAAGCATTTGGTGATATGTTGCCGGACGACCATGAACTACCCAAGTCGAACTACTATGCTAAGAAACGGATGTGTTCCTTCGGTTTAGAGTACCAGAGGATACATGCTTGTCCAAACGATTGTGTGCTATATCGAAATGAATATGAAAATATGGATGAGTGTCCTCGATGTGGGAAGTCGCGTTACAGGCGCGCAGGGGTTAGTGATAAGAAAGGTCCTCCAGCAAAGGTGATGTAGTATCATCCGATTATACCACGATTCAAGCACATGTTTTCAATCAAAAAAGATGCTAAGAACTTGAGGTGGCATGCAGAACGAAGGAAAAAGGACGGTTTTCTCAAACATCCGGCTGATTCTCCTGAGTGGAAAGGTATCAATCATTTTCATAAGACCTTTGGTGCCGAGGACAGAAATTTGAGGCTTGGCCTATGAACGGATGGAATGAACCCATTTGGCACTCTTAGTTCTCAACATAGTACGTGGACGGTTCTTCTAGTTATATACAACTTGCCTCCTTGGTTGTGCATGAAACGCAAATACATCATGTTGTCGATTCTTATTTCAGGGCAAAACACAGGAAACGACATAGATGTCTACCTCCACCACTTGTTGATGATTTGAGAAAAATGTGGGATGAAGGAGTTTCTGTGTATGACGCACATGCTGATGAGGTATTCACATTGCGTGCCATGCTTTTATGGACTCTTAATGACTATCCTGCTTATGGGAACTTATCCGGGTACAAGAACAAAGGGAAGAAAGCATGCCCGATTTGCATGGACGACACAGTATCTAAATACATTATTACTTGTCACAAAGATGTTTATATGCGGACCCGAAGGTTCCTTCGACGCGACCATCCTTATCGTAATAAGAAGAAGGCATTCGATGGAACAGTTGAGGAAGGGGTTGCTCGTAGGCCATTGACTGGTATTGAGGTTTTTTATCAGGTCAAGAGTATTGCAACGATATTCGGCAAAGGAGCGAGTGATGGTGCTAAGGGACTTTGGAAAAAGGAGTCTATTCTGTGGAAACTTCCATATTGGATAGATCTAGAGGTTAGACATTGTCTCGACGTCATGCACATAGAGAAAAATGTATGTGACGCCATTATGGGGACACTTATGAATATTCCACATAAGACAAAGGATAGCAAAGGGGTGTGACTGTATCTGGAAAGTGAGGGGCTTCGACCGGAACTATGGGCTCAAAAGAGGGACACTAAGAAAAGAAAGAAAAAAGAGAAAGTGTCTGGAAAAGGAAAAGGAAAGGGAAAAGAAAAAGAATATAAAGAAGGGTCGCCTGCAGGAATTGAAAGAACAGGAAAGAAAACGGTGAAGGATGATGATAGTAACTATTTGCCTCTGGCTTGCTACACTCTATCTAGAGCTGAGAAGCGTCTTTTTTGCGAGTGTTTGTACAACATTAAGGTTCCATCAGGGTACTCATCGAACATGAAAAGATTTTCTACCTTAGACGGTGAGTTGAAATTATCGAGCATGAAGTCTCACGATTGTCATGTAATGATGCAAGTATTCTTACCGATTGCAATTTGAGGGATATTGCCGAAACACGTGAGACATACCATAACAGAGTTGTGTTCTTTTTTCAATACTATATGTAGCAAACGTTACAACCCTCGAAGCTTGATGCTCTCCAGGCTAGCGTGATACAGACTTTGTGCAAGTTTGAGATGTACTCCCCACCTGCTTTCTTCGACATTATGGTCCATTTGGTTGTACATCTAGTTCGAGAAATTAAGCTATGTGGTCTGGTGTTTTTGAGGTGGTGCTATCCCTTTGAGAGACATATGGGCTCTTTGAAAGATAAAGTAAGGAATCCAGCGCAACCAGAAGGAAGTATAATTCAGGGGATTGTGAGTGAAGAGGTCGGTAATTTTATGGATGAGTTCTTAACTAATGTTGATCCTATTGGACTTCCTACATCTCGACACGAGGGCAAACTCGCGGGTAAAGGTACACTTGGCTCGAAAATGATCGTATCTCCTGTTGAAAGGCGCATACAAGCACACTTATTTGTATTGCAGCATATGGTACAGGTGCATCCTTACTTGGATGAGCATTTGGAGGAGTTACGTGACCATAATCCAGGTAAAGGGACTAGAGCATTGATGCAGTTGCATAATAAGACGTTTATTGATTGGTTCCATAACCGAATAATGCGTGAAGTAGATTCCAATGTTTCTGAAACTCTGAAGTGGCTAGCATTTGGTCCTCGAGAAGCTGTGCACTCCTATGAGGGTTATGATGTTAACGGATATACGTATTGGACAGATCGTCAAGACCAAAAGTCGAGATCTCTCCAGAATAGTGGTGTTTTAGTAGAGGCATCATCTACAAAGTATGCAAGTGCCAAAGACAAGTCTCCTATTGATGCTAGATTGTTATACTATGGGCGAGTTCAAGATATATAGGAGCTTGACTACTCTGGTTTCACGGTTTGCTTATTTCGATGCAAGTGTGTTGATTATAACCGGCGTTACATAAGAAAAGATGACCCTTGTGGATTTACTCTTGTAGACTTGGGTCGGTTGCTTGATAGTGATGAGCCATGCGTTCTTGCATCACAAGTTAAGCAAGTATTCTACGTAACTGACCCTTCTTATAACAAGTGGTCAATTGTTGTCCCGGGAAAAAGAAGTATACTTGGAGTTGGTGATGTTGAGGATGAGGAGGAGTATGACGCGTTTGAAGACACCCCGCCTTTCACCATTCCCAACTCCGATGTCACTGATGCGGAGTTAGCGACAAGTTACATGCGTGCAGATCACGGGGAAGGGATAATGGTTGAAACTTCAAATGAAGGTGGCAAAAGTAAACAATAGGCTCGACTTCTTTGGTTCCAATTCCGGCTTTCGGCTTTGCAAGGTCATTTTACTTTATTTTTCACTTTTAGCCGCATGTAGTGTCATGTATAGTTCTTATTACTATATATATATGTATTACAATCAACTAAACTCGCTTCACATGTATTGAAACCCATTTTGGGTAAGTGAATGTCATTTCGGGCCAATTTCGGCTTCTCAAGCTCAATTAACTTAATTTCTTGCTTTTAGCCGCATGTAGTGTCATGTATAGTTCTTATTAGTGTATATATATATATATATATATTACAATCAACTAAACTCGCTTCACATGTATTGAACCCCATTTTGGGTAAGTGAATGTCATTTTCGGGCCAGTTTCGGCTTTTCAACCTCAATTAACTTAATTTCTCGCTTTTAGCCGCATGTAGTGTCATGTATAGTTCTTATTAGTATATATATATGTATTACAATCAACTAAACTCGCTTCACATGTATTGAAACCCATTTTGGGTAAGTGAATGTCATTTCGGGCCTATTTCGGCTTTTCAAGCTCAATTAACTTAATTTCTCGCTTTTAGCCGCATGTAGTGTCATGTATTGTTCTTATTAGTATATATATATATATATGTATTACAATCAACTAAACTCGCTTCACATGTATTGAAACCCATTTTGGGTAAGTGAATGTCATTTCGGGCCAATTTCGGCTTCTCAAGCTCAATTAACTTAATTTCTCTTTTAGCCACATGTAGTGTCATGTATAGTTCTTATTAGTATATATATATATATATATATATATATATATATATATATATATATATATATATATATATGTATTACAATCAACTAAACTCGCTTCACATGTATTGAAACCCATTTTGGGTAAGTGAATGTCATTTTCGGGCCAATTTCGGCTTTTCAACCTCAATTAACTTAATTTCTCGCTTTTAGCCGCATGTAGTGTCATGTATAGTTCTTATTAGTATATATATATGTATTACAATCAACTAAACTCGCTTCACATGTATTGAAACCCATTTTGGGAAAGTGAATGTCATTTTCGGGCCAATTTCGGCTTTTCAACCTCAATTAACTTAATTTCTCGCTTTTAGCCGCATGTAGTGTCATGTATAGTTCTTATTAGTATATATATATGTATTACAATCAACTAAACTCGCTTCACATGTATTGAAACCCATTTTGGGTAAGTGAATGTCATTTCGGGCCAATTTCGGCTTTTCAACCTCAATTAACTTAATTTCTCGCTTTTAGCCGCATGTAGTGTCATGTATAGTTCTTATTTGTATATATATATATATATATATATATATATATATATATATATATATATATATATATATATATATATATATAGATATATGTATTACAATCAACTAAACTCGCTTCACATGTATTGAAACCCATTTTGGGTAAGTGAATGTCATTTCGGGCTAATTTCGGCTTTTCAACCTCAATTAACTTAATTTCTCACTTTTAGTCTCATTTTAGGTTACGTATAGTTCTTATTAGTATATGTATCACCATTAGAGTCACTTAAAGTCGGGTCACATGATTTTAAAACCGAATTGGGTAGATGAATGTCGTTTAAGGCGTAATTATGGATTGTTGGGGGAGGGGGAGGGGACTGTGCAAGGGGTGTTGTGCAAGGGGTGGGGCTGCAGGGGGTCCAGGGGGGTGGGACAGCAGGGGGTGCATTGGGGGCAAGAAGGGGGTGGGGAGTGCGGGGGGTATGGCAGTGGGGGTTCAGTGCACTGGGGCGTGAAGAGGGGGTCCGTGGTGTGGGGGCAGAGGAGGGGGGAGTGCGGGGTGGGCGGTGCGGGGGTGGGGAGTGTAGGGGTGGGGAGTGCGGGGTTGGCGAGTCCGGGGAGGTTGGCGGTGCGAGTGGGGTCTGCAGCCGGGGGCGAAGAAGGGGGGAGTGCAGGGGGGTCTGATGTGGGGTGGGGGGCAGCGGGGGGGGCAATGAAGGGGTGTAGTGGGAGGCGGTGAAGGGGGAGTGCGGGGTGGGCGGTGAAGGGGAGAGTGCGGGGGTGCGCGTTTCTAATTTCTTTCATTTTTTTGCTTAATCTTTCGCGTTTCTAATATCTTTTTATAAATTTCAGGACTTTCAAGCATGGTCCGACATGATGTGCTTGTGGAGGAAGAAACCGATGATGATTATGATAAGTCATTGGATGATGATGATGAGTATGATGTGGAGAAGGAGGATGATAAAGGTGAACCGGAAGACATAGCGCATGATGAGGAGAAGCGCTTGCGTGATAGGGAACTTCGCTTGACTGAAATAAATGAGGAGCTAGCCGATAAGGCTCCCCCCATTGACAACAATGCTAGGGAAGATTATCCTTGTATTTCATTCATCATTGTTCAACACAAAAATGCGGGGAAAGAGGTTCTTAGTACCACCAAAACTCCAAGCAAGTTGCAACAAAGAAGCGGAAAGGAAGGGGTGCGACCAAGGGATTGAATTATAACAACACTATGACCCTCGAGTATGATGATATGGGTCAACCTTGTGGTCAATGGCGTAAAAAGTATGGGCAGCATATCGGGTTATGTGTGCGCAAACTCAGCATTTTGGTGGGGTGGAAAGATGTGCCCGATGGAATGAAGAAATCATTATGGGAAGACACTTGTGTAAGTTTATTTTTTAACTGAATTACTTTAATTAGCCGCATTTAGGGCCATGTTAGGTCATCTATAGTTCTAATAGGTACATATATAACTATTGGAGTCAATTAAACTCCACTCATATGCGTTGAAACCCATTTTGGGTAAATGAAGGCCATTTCGGACCGATTTAAGCCTTTGAAGCTCAATTCACTTAATTTCCTTTTCTTTCCGCATTTAGGGCCATGTTAGGTCATATATAATTGCATTAGGTACATATATAACTATTAGAGTCAATTAAACTCCACTCATATGCGTTGAAACACATTTTGGGTAAACGAATGCCATTTCGGGCCGATTTTGGCCTTTGAAGTTCAATTCACTTAGTTTTTCGCATTTAGCCGCATGTTAGGTCATATATAGTTCCAATAAGTACATATATAAATATTAGAGTCAATTAAACTCCACTCATATGCTTTGCCCATTTTGGGTAAATGAAGGCCATTTCGGGCCGATATAACACATGTTTTCATTCATATATATGTATATGGAAATACTCCCTCCGTCCCAGAATAGTCTGAACACTTTCCTTTTATGTTTGTCCCAAATTAGTTTGAACACTTCCATTTTTGGCATGGTCCCACTATTAATATATTATTTCTTTTATACTTACTTGGCTCACCCTTACCTTTTATCAATAAAAAGTTACACAACTTTCTCTCTCCTCTAATAAAAAATACCCCACCAACTCCTATCACATCTACTTTTTAAATAAAATAACATTTGATAACCACACTACAACTTATCATCTTAAACTACGTGTCCCAAGAAGTGTTCAGATCTTTCTGGGACGGAGGTAGTAACTATTTGTTTGTTTCTTGTTTTTATAGAATACGTTCCATATTACTCCTAATGAGGCAAAAAAGGCGGCGTTTCTATCAGCGGTGGCCGAAAGATTTAGAGCTTTCAAAAGCAAACTAGTGAGTGGGTGGATCACGAAACGGAGAAAGAGGACTATAAAGAGGAGGAAAATTCAAAAATGAAAGCAAAATGAGGGTGAGACGGATAAGGAGGCCGAAAAATAAAAAGAAAAGGAAGGGGGAGAGGAAGAGACATTTCAACCGGATTCTTTGCCTCATCAGATTTGGGGACGTATAAAACCAGAAGATTGGGAGACATTTGTTGCCCAAAATACTACGCCGGAGATGGTGGTAAGTATTGCACTTTAAACTATATATATTCAACTTTGCATATTCACTTTTAATACAATTAGATGTGTTTTCTAATTATCCATGTGAATTTATAGGCTAAGCGTGAGAAACATTCACATAGTGCAAGACAGAGGAAGCACTACCATCATATGGGTTCCCACACTTATGCGAGCGCGAGAAAGTTGTGGATTGACGAGAAATTTTACCCTTCTACCGATACAACTACAACGCCGTCTTCTAGCTCTAAGGCCGCGTCGTCTGTCAAAGTTGATCGTGTCGCTGATTGGTAGTGCTCCTTGCATAGGCGTGATATCAACAATAAAATGACCATTTCAGATCCGGGAACCTTGAAGATAGCCAATGTCGTTTTAAGTACATGCACTACCAATCTATCTTCTATTACATGCACTACCAATCCACCACTGCACAACCCCCGCCTTGCCGCCCCCTACCACCGCACGCCCCGCACACGCGCCCCCCCCCCGCACACTCCCCGCACATTGCCCCCGCAAACCCCCCCCGCACACCGCCCCCCCCCCCGCACACCCCTACACCCAACAATCCCCCACCCCACTCCTCCCCCACCCCTTGCTCCCCCCATCCTCTCGCACACTACCCCCGCACACCGTCCCCCACCCCTTGCTCCCCCCACACTCCCCCCCACCCCCTGCACACTCCCCCCACCCCCTTGCTCCCCGCACACTGCTCCCCCCCCTTGCACACTACCCCTACACCCAACAATCCCCCCGCACACTCCCCCATCCCCCGCATACTCCCCCACCTCCCCGCACACTCCCCCACCCCCTGCTCCCCGCACAAGTTGCCCCCACCCCCTGCCGCTGTCGCTTTTAATATGATTTTTTTTAAAAAACTTACCGTTGTTAATTTCTCTATAGATGGGGCTCAAGCAAAAAGAGGTTAGCGGCGAGTTCATTCCCAAAGGCAACAAAGATGCCCTTTATGAGACTTTGGGAAAGGACCACAATGGACGTTTGAGGGGTTTTGGTGGTATTCGTTTCGGTGTGACAAAAGCGTATGCTAAAGATTACTCCGTGGGTACAAAATCACGTTCTCATATTTCCGCACCACATGATATGGAAGCTATGACACAAGCTATTCGGGAGAAGCTTACGGAGAAAGTCACGGAGAATATCACGGAAAGTTTCAACGCGGTCCTCTCACAGTTTGGTTTACCGGCTATACATCAATCTAAACTGGATCGTCCTTTGGAGGACTAAGCTAGCCATCCTAACACACAAAAATCCCCACCATCTATACTTGAGTTAGAGGTAACTATTATCCTTATAATTTTTAAAACTAAGTAACATGTTATATTCTTTAATTGCATGCTCGTAACCTCAATTTCATTTACTTTTTGAAGGAAGAAACGCCTTGCCAGCTTTTACTAGATGTAAAAGATGAGGGTTTGATTGTGGTAGCTGTAGGAAATGCACAACCACGAAGTGAACGAGCAATTGTCCATCATGAGCCTGTGGACAATAAGCACTTGGCGGTTAGTGTAGTCACCATTACTCCTGGTTACGAAGACTTTGCTCTTCCGCTACCTAAACTGTCAATTGATATAAATGTCTTGACCGACGCTCGTGGTGGTTATGTGTTGTGGCCATCGACATGGGTGAGGTTTTCAGACGAGGTAAATTGAAGCAACTGAAATCCATATTCATATCGATTTGTTTCATACCTATTAACTAGCTAAGTTGAATGTTTTTACCGTTGAATTATTAGGTTTTGGAGAGAATAAACAAGCCCAAGGAAAGCAAGGCGGACTCACCTCCTCTAGAAAAGGCAAAGAAGGGTTCAAGCGGGCCAAAGAAGGCCATTTTGGGTAAGGGAATGCAAGATTCCAAAGTTTCAAGTCACCAAGAAAAACCATCTAAAGATACTTGGATCGAGAAACCAAAGATCGAGTGTCTCACTAAGGCATGCATATAGCTACATGCAAATGCGCGTGATATGTCGGATGATGCACCTCTCGAGGTGAAGTTGGGTACCACGAAATTCAACTACTTTGAGGATACATCGACATGGGTGTCTAAGGGTGATTTGAAAGAGTTCTTTTGCGGAGAGATGTTGAATGTTTCCTTGATTCAAGTCTTCATGAGGTAAAACATTTGTACTTTTGAAGTAAATAAAAATGCTTTGCAATATACAATAATATATTTATGTTACGAAGTTGGTTGTGCTTTAAAGATTACTCCAAGATGATCGTTGTGGACGCAATTGCATACAAGTGCAATTTGGGTGGTTATGTCCAAATTTCACCCGAGCCGACAATTGTTTGCAAAACACAAATGAAGTGAAGGAGTATATTTGGCTATGTATCAAAACATCTCTATGTGCACAACATAAATTCATACTTGCCCCTTGTTTTGATGAGTATAGTTCTTAACCTTGTATCTATTTTTACCACTTTATCATTATATATACAATAAAAGTACTCACATGATTGCTTCCTAACTTTTTTGGGATTTTAGTCTCCATTGGTCGCTCGTTGTGATTTGTCCTTCAAACAACACAGTATATCATTTTGATTCTATAGCTCAAGATCCACCACGACACTTATTCCTCAAATCATGCATAAATAGGTATATTTGTTATTTAAAATGCTTAGCATTACACTTTTTACTAATTTCATCCTTTGGCCACTTCTCACATGAAATTAACTTAACTACAGTTCTTTGAAGAAATTTAAGAGCACGGGAAAAATACCTGAATGGAAAGCAATGAAGGTAATACATATTAGTTAAGCTACTTCTTTCTTTTAGCAAAAAACAACCATGTATGTTTCTTAATTACATGATTTTTTTATGTAATTCTATTATTAGTGTGTTCAGCAACCGGGGGAAACCGAGTGTGGCTACTATGTGTTGAGGTTCATGTTCGATATAACCTCAAGTTGCAAGGAAGTCGGGGATATTGAGAAGGTATATACATAACTAATATGTAGCTTAATTTAAGGTCGATTTTGGCCTCTTAAGCTCAATTTCTTTAGTTTCCCGCATTTAGCAACATGTTAGGTCATCTACACTTCAAACAAGTACATATATAACTATTAGAATAAATTAAACTCCACTCATATGCGTTGAAACCCATTTTGGGTAAATGTATGTCATTTAGGGCCGATTTTAGCCTTTAAAGCTCAATTCACTTAGTTTTGTTTTCTTTCCGCATTTAGCCACATGTTAGGACATATATAGTTCCAATAGGTACATATATAACTATAAAAGCCAATTAAACTCCACTCATATGCTTTGAAACCC
The DNA here is from genome assembly GCA_947648045.1 of Beta corolliflora. NCBI lineage: Eukaryota > Viridiplantae > Streptophyta > Magnoliopsida > Caryophyllales > Amaranthaceae > Beta > Beta corolliflora. The sequence goes on along the minus strand of CANSZD010001077.1, from coordinate 230,000 downwards.
ATTTTGGATAAATGAAGGCCATTTCGGGCCGATTTTGGCCTTCGAAGCTCATTTCACTTAGTTTCCCGCATTTAGCCACATATTAGGTCATATATAGTTCCAATAGGTACATATATAACTATAAGAGTCAATTAAAGTTCACTCATATGCTTTGAAACCCATTTTGGGTAAATGAAGGCCATTTCGGGTCGATTTTGGCTTTCGAAGCTCATTTCACTTAGTTTCCCGCATTTAGCCACATGTTAGGTCATATATAGTTCCAATAGGTACATATATAACCATAAGAGTCTATTAAAGTTCACTCATATGCTTTGAAACCCATTTTGGGTAAATGAAGGCCATTTCGGGCCGATTTTGGCCTTCGAAGCTCATTTCACTTAGTTTCCCACATTTAGCCACATGTGTGGTCATATATAGTTCCAATAAGTACATAATAACTATAAGAGTCAATTAAAGTTAACTCATATGCTTTGAAACCCATTTTGGGTAAATGAAGGCCATTTCGGGCCGATTTTGGCCTTCGAAGCTCATTTCACTTAGTTTCCCGCATTTACCCACATGTTAGGTCATATATAGTTCCAATAAGTACATATATAAGTATTAAAGTCAACTAAAGTCCACTCACATGCTATAAAACCCATTTTGGGTAAATGATTGTCATTTTTGGCCGATTTTGGCTTTTGAAGCTCGATTTCCTTAATCTCTTTAGAGTTAACTAAAGTCTTACTCAAACTAAAAATGATATTATGTGTGTTTCCTTATGTTTATGGTTTTCAACCAAAGGGAGAGTTCTTTCACCACAACCGAGATAAACGAGGTTCGGGATTTGCTAGCACACTACCTTACCGAAGTTTGCATGTGAAGATGATGCCGCGACTTTGAGTTTATTTGTTCTTATTGTGTTACTAGCTAGTTAATTAGGTACAATATAATTGATGTTTATTTTGGATTTTAGTACTTAGTACAACTTCATTTGTAGTACATTCTCCAAATTTTATATTTATATATATATTACTTTGACTTGTATACGACGCGCTTGTGGGATTTGTGCCAACTATAGGAGGTTTAGATATAAGAAAATATTATATATATACAAATATAATATATATATATATATATATATATATATATATATATATATATATATATATATATATGTATATATATATATATATGTATATATATATATATATGTATATATATATATATATATGTATATATATATATATGTATATATATATATATGTATATATATACAAATATATATATATATATATATATATATATATGTATATATATATATATGTATATATATATATATGTATATATATACAAATATATATATATATATATATATATATATATATATATATATATATATATATATATATATATATATATATATATATATATATATACAAATATATATATATATATATATATATATATATATATATTATATTTGTATACAAATATATATATATATATATATATATATATATATACAAATATATATATATATATATATATACAAATATATATATATATATATATATATACAAATATATATATATATATATATATACAAATATATATATATATATATATATATATATACAAATATATATATATATATATACAAATATATATATATATATATATATACAAATATATATATATATATATATATATACAAATATATATATATATATATACAAATATATATATATATATACAAATATATATATATATATACAAATATATATATATATATACAAATATATATATATATATACAAATATATATATATATATATATATACAAATATATATATATATATATATATATATATATATATATATATATATATATATATATATATATATATATATATATATATACAAATATATTATATATATATACAAATATATATACAAATATATATTATATATATATATAACATTAACTGATGCGGTTTACTAAGAAAACCGCATGAGTTAATGTTCCAATGCATACAAAGATGTTGGCGGCAAAGCACAAACTGCTGCGGTTTCAAGGGAAAACCGCAGCAGTTTTTCTCATTAACCGCTGTGGTTTTCCTTGAAAACCTCATCACTTAGTGATTAACCGATGCGGTCCACAACCGCATCGCTTAATATAGCGGTACCGGCCGTCGTCCAACCGTTGCGCCCAAAACCGCAGCGGTAAGCTCTGCTTTGATCGCAAATGTGGACTTTTTTCCACTAGTGGCTTCACTGTCTATTTTGGCCTTGTAGAAACCTAACCAATTCATCCCAAGAATAACATCTAGGTCTCCCAAATTGAATTCTATCAAATCAGAAGGAAATACACAACCTCCTATCTTCAGAGGCAAATCTTTAAACAACCTGGTACACCTTATGATCTCTCCAGTAGGTATACTAATAGGCAAATCAATCATCTCAAAATCTACCAACCCCAGACTCTTAATGACAGACGACGAAACAAACGAATAAGTCACCCCAGAATCAAATAACGCTTTGACGAGAGCGGAGCTAATAGAAAAAGTACCAGAAACTACGTCGGCAGATCGTTCAGCTTCATCGCGACTCATCACGAACAGTTTACCCGGAGCCTTATTTTGGTTGTTGTTTTCACTAGCAGGCTTACTGAATCTTCCTTGGTTGTTTTGTGACCCTACAGACTTAGAACCTTGACTTCCTGACTGGTTGAACCCAGACCTCACCTGGTTACCACTCCCATTACCATTTTGCTTTTTCTTTTGCTTAGTGAAGCACTCATACTCCCTATGGCCCTTCTTCCGCGGAAGAGTTACAGTTACTAGGTCTCCCTTACGCCTCTACCAGGGGTGGTTCTTATTGTACTTCTTACAATGTAAAACCCTCTCAGGCCCTTATTGTTGTATCCCTGACCATTTCTCCCTTGAAAATTTCCATTCCCATTCCTATTCTTCTTGAAATTCCCTTGATGTCCCCCAGCATTGAAATTCTTTCTCTTCTCACCCACTACAGGATTCTTCTTATCACGCCTCGATTGAAGATCATAAATATGCGCGGCTCTTCCATACACAATGTCTAGAGATGAAAAAGTTTCACCACCTAACCCCAGCTGGATTTCCTCAGTCAAACCTTGCTCAAATCTTTGAGCCTTTAATTCCTCAGTGGCTATTACCTCAGGTGCAAACGTCGATAGTGCTATGAACTTACTATAGTACCCAGAGATGGTCATACTTCCCATCCTAAGGTTGATAAATTCCTGGGCCTTCTATTTCCTCATAAAAGTAGGGTAAAACTTCCCTCTTAAAGCAGTAACAAAGGAATCCCAATTAAATAGCGCTCAGTCTAGCCCCATTTGCTCTCCACCACAAATCAGCCTTATCTTTCAGGTACAGTACAGCTTGACCTACTTTCATACCCTCAGGACAGTTCACAGCCCCAAAAATCTTCTCAAACTCCCTAATCCAACTCTCTAAGAAGGTAGGATCAGCTTGCCCCTTAAAGTATGGTGGTTTAACTTTGGCTAGTCTTTCAAACATGTCCCCAGCAGGATCGGGACGCTCAGCTCGTTCGCGAGTTAAATTTTCCGCCAATAGGCGAATGGCAGAAGCTAAATCATTACCGTTGTTAGGCATTCTACTGCGCAACCTGGAACTTAACGTAACTCTACTTTAGGTTTCGATACATTACTTACATGCCATTCTCTATGAAGGCAACATTTGATTTGATCATACAAGATCGCATCAACATACAATTTATCATGAAGTTATAATAATACCACATAATAAATCATCATGGAACATATAATCATTCATGAAAATATTCTCATCAAGAATAAACACGTGTGAGGATAAAAAAAAATCAATCATAATAAAATAAAATAAAATATTCTCATTCACGTGCTAAAATAAATTTTTGCTCACTTGGATAACTAAATATTTACTTTTTATTTCTCAAAAGGTGCTAGTAGCAATTCTTCCAAACCATAATACTGAATTTTTCCTAAAACAAAGTAAATGTACTAAGAAATAAATTTAAACCATTGCTTGACTAATTATCCAACATTTATTCTCAAAGCATAAATACATAGGTAAATAATCTAGGGTGAAACATCATCAGTCTTATCCTTAGATTTCTTGTACTTTTCTGGAGTGAAAACCTCATCTTCATAACCTTCAATGTCCTCAGTATCCTCATCATCCTCATGTGCTGCAGCATACCTCGGCTCACCAAAGACACTCCTCATCACAGCATAGTAGATATCCTTCCGGGTTTGACTCCCAGCATGGCCAAACTCCCGAATGACCTCATCATCACTATATGGACTGCTAACCTTCATAATACGATGCATTTCCAACTCTCTAAGGTAGATATCCTCATCAGACTCAGACTCAGACCCAGATCCATCACTCAACACAATCGGGTTGTAGTAGCTCCCTACTCTAGTAGCTTCTCTATCATACATAGCTAGAGATCCTATAGCAGATAAATACAACTTCTATAAGTAATTGGTACTCTCACTTAGCGTATAATCCCAACAATATAAGCAAAAGTAACAACAATATAAAGCATAGGAAAACATAAACAATTAGCAATAAAATGAAGAAAATATAATCATACTGAACCTACTTTAAATGCGGACATATAATATTTCTATCCTATATGCCCTTCCTATACTACCCATCTCTCACAAAGTAACAAAGTAATTAAAATATACTAGAGTATTAAAATAAATAAATAAATACATAAATAATTAATATATAAATTTCGAATATATATAAAAACGAAAAGAAACGAAATTATAAAAAAAAATAAGGAAGTTCGAAATTTTTGAACTAAATGAAATAATAATAAAATTTTCGGACCTCAAAATAAATATTCAAAATCTTGTATCTAAAAATTTCCGAAAAATAATTTGAACCAAACGAATAAGTAGGAGCTCAATTTCTAAGAAATTCATTTTAAGTAACTAGCTAGTTGGTTAGTTGGTTAGTTAGTTAGTTAGGCGCCTAAAAATTTAAAGTTGGCACAAAAGGCCAGTAAAACCTAAAGCTCTTATACCACTTTGTAACACCCCGACAATTCTCTCTTTTCTAAAATACTTTTAATATAAAACTTAGAGAATTATCAAAGTATTATCGCATGTGTGATAACGTATCGGCTTATTCAGAATTTTGCAGCGGATTACATAATAAATAAACTTTAGAAATAAAACTTAGTCGACCACAAAGTTAACTCTAAAAGTCAAACCAACAAAAGTCAAAGTCAACCTCAAAAAGTCAAAGTCAACGACAATAGTCAAAGTCAACTACGAAAAGTGTAAAGTCAAAGTATGATAAATAATCTACACAAGCTCTCCAATTCCGGACCCATGATGCATCATCTTCAAACCTGTAAATGACGATGCACTATTGATCCCTAGAGACTGCTCACCAAAAGGGTCATCATAGGACCAATAAGGCATATCCATGATCAACATACACACACAAAGCACGTAATCAGCAAAACTGAGTACTACATAACAAATAGTAAACAATCCTAACATGATACTAATAAATAATAAGCAAGAATAAATAATAATATAATAACACTGCAGACTACTTTTACTGAACTAACTTCACAACTAAATAGATTAATTAATTTAGATGGAATAGTCAATGGAACGAGTTGTCTAACCAAAACCAGTCTTCAATTTAGAAGACGAAATACGGGCGCGACTCCGTATTCCCATGACCTACGATATCGATGAACCTTTTAAATAACAATAGGACACGGTGATCAATCCGGTCCCAAGAAAAGTTATACCATGTACTCCAACTCATACTAGTCCAACACTTCAGACGTGCACAAGTCTAAAGCTATTGCTATCCACGTTTCACTTTACATGATTAATAATTTATTCACTTGTTAAGACTCACAAGCAATACAAATAATATAATCATTAAACAATCATGTACTTTCATTTTTATCTTAGGATTAGATAAGTGATCAACAACTTAACAACCCAAGAACAATTCCAATATTAAATCCATAACCTTTAATTAAGTGTTGAATAAGTGTTGAACCAAGTCAACAACCAACCAACCAACCTTTCATAGGTATAAAAATCAACTTACCAAATAAGGCCATCGGTCCTCATAAAGTAGTTAGATAATCAAAAGGGAACAACGTGATTCAATCATGATCCAAACCAACATAAATATTAATCCCTCATGTGAATTAATATACTTCCTCCGTTCTGTTTTAAATGAAACGTAGGGCCTTGGCACGGGGATTTAGAATAGGAGATAGATAGAGAGAAAAAAAAGAAGGGACCCATGTGATGAGGAGAGAGATAGAGAGAAGTGAATACCAAATAAGGTAACGTTTCACTTATTTTGAAAGGCCTAAAATAGTAAGTGTTTCATTTATTTTAGAACGGAGGAAGTAATAAAGTTTCCAAATCCCATATGCTTGCATCAATCTTCCATACAAACATAATATACATATCATAACCAACATGTTTCACACCACGGCATAAAACATGCAAATCCAACTAAATAGAAATCACATACGAACTAAAAATAGTTCCCTATACATGATACCACTCAATTCTCATCCTTAGGACATGATACTAGTCCAATCAACACATAGGCATGTACGTACCGTGTGTAGACAAATCGAGAGGCCACTTTGATAATCTTAAAAGTCGCCTAAAGAGAATTCTCCGCCTAAAACAACCAATATAAATCCACAATCAATCCTTTATGAATTTACAGCAATAACAAAATACTTTAAACCCCTTCTAAAAATGTGTAAAAATCTTTCTCATCATTAAAACTTAATTAGTAAAACCTCCTAGTATAGTACTACCATACTAGTTATCAAAAACTCTTAAAAACTCATGTTTAAATCATAAATACTCCATCAACAATACTCTTTTCAAATTTCCAGCAACATATTATGTACTAAAACTCTTTTTAAACATACTTAAACGTACTTAAAATCATAAGAATTCTCAATTTCATAAATTACAACATTTTGTTTCTTCAAAGGTTTTTAGTATTTATTTTATATTTATAAATTTCATAAATGATTACAACAAGGCCTTGCCATTCTGTAAGGTCTTGAGAGGAAACAAAGAATTTGAATGGGGAGAAAAGAAAACACAGGCTTTCGCTGTGGTTAAAGATCACTTAAGCAAGCTACGTACCATAGCTAGACTTCTAACATAAGACAAGCTACAGCTGTTCGTGTCGGTCACGCTGAGAACAGTAGCAACAGTACTCCTTGTCGAAAAAGGCAAAGAACAATTGTCGGTATATTTTGTCAGTCATGTCTTGAACCCTACTGAACAAAGATATCAACTCATTGGAAAGTTGGCGTATGCAGTTTTGATTGCAGCCAGAAAGCTGAGGCCTTACTTCAACGCGCACTCAGTACATGTTCTAACGAACCATCCTTTGGAAAAGGCTCTATATAATTTGGACTCATCAGGTAGACTATTGGAATGGGCCAATGAATTATCGAAGTTTGAATTGGAATTCAAGTCAAGAACCGCCATCAAAGCCCAGACCTTTGCGTATTTCATAGTTGAGGCCACGTATGAAGAAGAAGTTGAACAAGTGGGAACTTGGAAAATATCGGTTAACACCTCCTCTACTCAACATGGCGCAGGAGTCGGCATAGTCATGACGTCCCCTGAAGGACATGTGTTCGAATATGCCATTAGATTTTGTAACACTTCGTCCATTTACACAAAAAGTAATAAGAAAATACAGCCAATAATAACAAAGTGGACGATAGCAAAAATATCGCCGAGACAGAAAATGTCACTCTAAAGTTCAACTAAACATTATCATAAAGAAAACATCGTAAATATCATACTAAAACATCCTCCAAACAAGTTTATTCATCCATAGAAAACAACTATTAATCTTGTCATAAACATACTATCCAAAATCTCTTGTGGCAAAACAACCACCAAACCAGTACTACTTTACATCTATGAGACTAAAAGTCTTTATGTAACCCTCATAAATATCATCTACTAAAACAAATATAATGAACTTAGTAAATCTCCCAAAACACACTTCCCGTGCCCAAACCGTTATAAGTCTAGCCTTCGGAGCCATCTACAATTATAAAGAAACAACAAATAATCCATAGTTCTACAGTTCTTGTTCACATTCTTTTCTTCATTTTAATTTGCTACCCGAAACTTATCCTCCCTACAGTTTGCCTCTACATGTTTCTGATTGGTATATGGAACTACCTTGGGGTGTTCACAAAAAACCGAAACCGAAAAACCGTACAAAAAAACGGAAAACCGGTCAAAATGGGCGGTTACCGAACTGGAAAATTTGGGATTAAACGGTTCGGTTACCGAACCGGTAAAAATTACGGTTATGATTTTTTATAAAACGGTTAACCAAAAAACCGTATATATCTATTTTATTTTATTATTACTTAATTTTTTATAATAATTATATTAATTAATTATTTTGTTTTATTAAATGCAGTAATTTATATAGTAAGTAATGTAGTGTAGAGTGTAGAGTCTGTAGACTGATTTATGTGAGAAAAGATAAGTCAGTATTCAGTAAGTATTAAGTATCTTAGAACTTTGAGATATGTATTATATTGTGCGAAATGTTTTTAGAGATGATTATCTTTGATAGATATTCTTGGTATTAATGGTATATTATTTATGTTGAGAAAAATTTGAAATCTAATATATAAATTTAGTAAAATAATTTAATAAAACTTGAGTAACGGTTAATGGTTAGCCGAAAAACAGTACCGAAAAACCAGTTAACCGTTTATGCGGTTACCAGTTTGAACGGTTACGGTTACGGTTCGCAATAATGGCGAACCGCTATTTCCGGTTACCGAACCGAAATGTTATTTCGGGACGGTTAACCACCCATGAACACCCCTAGAACTACCGATATAGGCCTAGGCATCCTCCTCACATGGATAGTAAACTATCATGGTGATAAGTGATATTTATATCACTCAAATACCTTTTTTTCCTCATCTTTAGAGCCATTTTTCCTCTTTATTTATTATTTTCTAGCTTATTTTGCTTAATTTAGAGTAATTGAGTAATTTGTAGCTTATTTGTGAATATTAGTTATTTTGGGTATTTATATAGGATTTGGTAATGCTTATTTGTGTTTGATATTGTAGGATCAACATTAAAGGTCTCCATACCACACACAAAGCATAGAGTGGAGCAATTTTGGCAAAATAAGAGCTTTTGGAAGGATTTGTGCACAATGGTCCAATTCAAATGGTCATAACTTTCGGGACACTAGATATTTTTCAGTGATTCAAGTTGAAGAAGAATGTTTGGCTAGATGGCTTTTCAAATAGTGGCAACAATCCCGATTCCGATGAAATTTGAAAGAGATATGGCTCTTTGAAGTCAGGCGCGTCAGCCAGAACGGAACGCCCGCTCTATATTGTTTGGAGCGCCCGCTTCAAAAGCCCAGAAAACCTTATGCCTACTAGAAATTGTTTGGAGAGCCCGCTCCGAACTATATGGAGCGCCCGCTCCGAACTATATGGAGCGCCCGCTCCTCTTCACCTCTACGGAAATCCCTATTTAATGATATAATGTTTAAATCTTTTAAAAGGACGGACCCCTAACTTTTGAAGGGGAGGAAGGAGGGCTAGCCTCCATAAGCTTACTTATAGGTTTTACTTAGGGTTTTTAGAGAGAGAAACTCTCATCTTCTAAAGAGAGAAGTGAGAGAAACTTGTTGAAAAGCGTGGAATTTGAAGCATCTAAGAAGGAAACTTGAAGATTTGGAGACTCCTTGCAACTTTAATGAGAATTTCTTACTCTCTCTCATATTTGTCGCTTTATTTACTTATTTTCATGTCATTTTCACTTTATTTACTTGTCCATCCTAGATTAGTTTTTGGTTTCATGTTTTTAGTTGTTGTTGTTCACTTCATTTAATAATTTATTATGATTTGTGAGTAGTTATTTGGCTTGGGAGATGATGAAGCCATTAATGATATCATGAGTCTTTGGGTCATATTTAGGGTTATTTTGAAAAATGAAATTAAATGAGCAATAGGGGTTTTATTGTTGGTTTTTGTGATTGGCCTCCATGAAAGCTTAATTAATAGTCACTTCAATGAAGGATTGAAAGATGAAATTGAAGAATTGACTCCCTATTCGTTCACTTAACTACACTTGCATGAAAATAGGGGTTTTAGTTAAGGGATTTATTTAGTCATCTTGTTATTTGTGTTCTTGAGTTGAGGTTTGTTGCATGAAAATAGGACATAATCTCCCATTTGAGTAACTCTCTTTAGCTTGAAAGTGTAATTAGGAACTTGTTAGATGACCCCTTCAATTCATATATTCTCTTTGGATTACCTTCTTATTTGCCTAATTGTTTTCATGATTGACATAATTGGTGAATTCCCCTACCCTAATTCCTTTTATTTAACAGTTTTTAATTGATAATTGACAAATCTCTTAACTATAACCTCGCCTATCTTATTATAACTAACATTTTCGATGATTACCCTTAGTCCTTGTGTAATAATAACCCTTACTTGCCATTATAGTTAGGTTAGTGGTTAGTTAGGTAGTTTGACCGTAGGAGATTAGTAACAACCTAGTTTTCCTATGTCACATGGACAGATGTAGTTCACCCATATGAGCTCGATGAAGAGTTTGATACTTTCCCAACAACTAAATCATCTGATATAGTTCGAATGAGATATAATAGGCTCAGAAGTATACCAGTGAAGATACATACAGTGCTAGAGACATGGCTACCCAAGGAAAGAGATTTCTAGCATTGTTAAGCTGGAGAGATCCAAGATCCAAGATCAACTATGTGAACAAAACACCAAACCTAAATCGAAAAAGGGAGGATTCACATCATCAAAACAAGCACAGATCAACTATGAACAATGATCTGCCATAAACACCATATATAGATGCCTTAATTGCACCATGTCATTCTCAAAGAGTGTTGGGTTGAGACGAAAACTCTATCCTGTAAAAAAGGACGTAATATAGTTTTCCCAAGAGTCGATAATAGTTCTATCAAGAATGAAAATTAATCTCCTAACAAACGGAAGTAATGCCACATTTAATCCCCTATTCCTTACTTTCCTCTTCTCCCATATATCCATTCTCACCAACTTTTCTAGTAAGAAACCAAACAAAGGAAAACCAATTTACAATTGATTTTCTCTTGGGAAAAAAAGTTCATCCAACCACCAAAGACAATGAATAGTCACAATTTGAATTTATAAAAAAGCAAAGTCAACAAAAGGACATATAATCACTGCATCTAACAAAATTTGAAGTCTTCCATACAAGTCTAATATCACATAAAAGTTCGTAAATACCCGCATCACGATAGTAAACAAACATATCAAAAACAGAAAAACAGCTTCAATAATAAGGTAGCAAAATCTTAAGTGAAGGTTACTACTCTCTAGTTAACTCCTCTAAAAGATAAGCTCGTGAGGTTTCATGCCTGACTTCAATGAAAACCTTGCTGCCAAATAGGCCTTCAACTCAGGGACGGCTACAATGTTCTTAGTTAAAGGAGCATCAACTGTCTTTTGAGCCTCTTTCTTCTCTGATGGAAGCTCATTCTTCGCCTATAATTTAATATGTGATTCAAATGGTGAGAAGATTAAAAATGGAACAAATAGAACTGAACTAACGGTAAAAGAAACTGAAGAAGATCTCACCTCCTTCTCTGCCTCAAAAAATTCTCCTTCTCCCTTCTTTTTCTTCTGTTCACCTTGCTTTGCGAAGAATTTGTCATCAATGTTTGACACATCCACTCCAGAAATATCAACTTTAGTAGAGGTACCAATTACATATGCTTGACTGACACGTCTAAGAGGAACGCCATTAATCTTGAAGGGACCTGTGTATAAAAACAGAAAAAGCCGTTAAGTAGAGCTTACCAAGGCATAATTATTGATAAGACATGTACACACATAACCCAAGTCTACCGCCAAAAGATCAATGAATAACAGATTAAGAAACCATGAAATAGCTATAAAACCATCGTCACATCTTAGAGGCTCGCTCTTTGTAGCTTTTGCTAAAAAGCAAGCAATTTCTCAAAGCCATGATAATAATTTGCCACTCCAAAAAGAATGTATAATCCTCAATCCATCCAAGAAAGTAATGCATCATAGACCAATCATTTCACAGAAAAAATCCATATAGAGTGATCTGAATTCTCATAGTCATACCACAAAGCAAAAAACACAACATCAAGAGTTAGGCACAAGTGCATAACCCGTTTAAAGTGACTAAAGCTAGCTTCTGGTTTGCTTTAAATATCACCAAGAAAAGGCTATATAGAATAGCCCTACATAATGCCACAAAAAGTTAACCAAGATAGATTAAATTCAATTCTTCGAATGTGAAATCAGAAATTACATACAGATAAAACTCGATAATAAACAATTTCAATGATCCTAGTCCTAAAGAGCAAAGCTTTTACGGGTTCAATAAAACATCCACATTTCCAATTCCATAAAAATACAAACTATAATGGGTTCACTAAAAGATTGGAATTTCAATAACAAATGAATGAAAAAAAAAACCTAACCAGTAATTAGAAGTAACCCAGATGAGAGTTGCTTCAAAAACACAACTCGTTTTCCCTTAAACCTCCCAGCTAATACAATCAACACTGTCCCAGGTGTGATACTTGCCCTGCACATTTCCCAATAAAATCAAAATTATTACTCCAAAAAAAAAAATCACCCTAAAAAAGTAAAAATGAGAAAACCTGAGCTTGGTGGGTTTGGGTTTGCGCTTGTTGATCAATGGCTTCTTGATATCATCGGCTGGGTAGAACTTAGACGGCTTCTCGGCTTGAGCCGGAGCCGCAGACTTAGGTGGGTGGGTTGGGAAAACGCCGCCATTTTTGGCTTTGATAGCCCAAAGACCTCTCTTGTGGTACATCTTTGATCTGCTGAACTTTCCAATACCCTTAACAAGATCTGGGTTTCTGCTAACTTTCCTTGGTTTCACCATTGTCACTGACGGCGACGGCGGCTGCTGCTTCTCCTTCTTCTTCTTCCTCTGGTGTGTAGGGTTGTGTATGAAATGAGCGGAGAGAAGATAAAACCCTAGAAATTGAGTTCCTTTTATTGTTGGATGAAAGGTTTTCGGAATGATGTAAAGCCCGTTGTTTGCGATTAATGAATTGGCCTTCATCCGCGGCCCAATGTTCAAAATTCGAATATATTGGAAGGGTTAGTGAACACTACTTAGTCATTGCATTATTCGTAGGGTTATTCGTGGGTTGGGTTAGTGTGGTTTGGGATATGACTTAAATCAAACTGCAAATATACGGTTTAACATTTTTCCAAACTGAACTGCATCGTACTTTTCCCCAAACCAACCCAAACCACACCATGCGAAACGATTTGGTGCGGCAGTTTGCGGTTTAATCATTTTTTATCCTCGATATTTGAGTTTTGTAATCTAAGAATTAAGATATTTGTTTTTTGGGTTTTTCTACACGGTGCCCCCTAAGAAATTGGGTTTTCTATGATGTACCCCCTCTTTTTGGGATTTTCACATGGTATCCCAAATGCAATTAGTAACCACATGATGCCCCTGCCGCTATTTAGACGTTAAAGATTCCGTTAGTTTTTTGTGTAAAGCCATTAAACTACCATGACAACCAACTTCAAAACCCAAAACCGCCACAACCACCATCTGTGAACCACCAGACCACCCATATCACCCCTGAAACCACCAGCAAACCACCACACACCACTAATCATGACAACCACCATCCCTAATCATGACAACCACCTCCAAAACCCATATCAATCACGACACCCACCACAATCACGTCCTTCTCTTTCTTCGTTGGGTTTTCACATGGTGCGGGAGTTTGTGGGTCGGGGTGGGTTTTTTAGTGTAGTGGGTTTCTTGAGGGTGGGTTGGGTTGGGTTTTCTAGGGTGGTGGGTTTTTTTTAGGGTGGTGGGTGGTTTCGAGGGTTGTCAGGCTACGCGAAAGGGTTGTCAGAGAGGTGGGCTGGGTTTTTCTTAGGGTGGTGGGGTTTTTCGATGGTGATGGGGTTTTTTGAGGGTTGTTGGGCTGGGCGAGAGGGTTGGGGAAGAGGTGGGATGTAATACCCCATATTTATGAGTATTTATTTAAGTAATTTCTCTTTTTAGTAATTTCACTGGTTTTAAATTATTTTGGCGGGAATATGGTGCCAAACTTGAATTTATTAAACTTTTGGATTTAAATCCTAGTCAAAATTTTAGTGAATAATTTTTTAAACATTTAAATATTTAATAATAATTTTCTTCTTTATGATGGAGATTTGCAAAAAAAAATTAATGCTTGATATGGCCGGCCACCTTAATTAGGGGGTGGAGGTTTTGTTTTTCTTAAACCGCAAATTAATGTGTAGGTTACAAATCTAAGGATTAATCTCCTAATTTATGATGAAGGTTACAAAATCTTTAATTTTGAAAATTAAGCACTCTCTATTCTACACCTATAAATACCCAAAGCTCAAGCCATATTTTTCACACCAAAAACTTTGAAGATTCCAAACTCTCTTACTTCAAGGTTCTTTCTTCTCTTCTTAATCTATATTAGTTTTTGTATTTCTTATTCAAGTTTCAATTTAATTTAAGTAAAAGATTTTCATGTTTCTAAGTTTAATATTTTGTTCATGTTAGGTTATGCATATAGTTTTATTTTATAAGGATTCATATTTAAGTTCATATGGTAAATTACTTATTAGATTTTTATATTATTGGTTGATTCGGAGAACGTTCGAGCATAATACTAGGTGAAGTTGCTAGTATACTCTTTGTGCAAGATCAAGGTACGTTATGTAGCTAGATCTTTTGAAATGTGGTTTTATGTGTTAAAGTTGTTTATTGATTTAATGGTTGAATGGTTGGTTTAAAATGGTTACAACATTTTATTATTCACTCTTGAAAATGAAAAAAAGGAATGAATGTATCAATCATATTATATGAAAGTTTTTTATCCTTTTTGAAAATTTAAATTATCATTACAAGGAATGGTTTGATTGGTTTTTATGAATTTTCAATGTTCAAAAAGTTGATTATGAGAAAAAGGAGATTTATTCATGACTTACAAGTCATATTATTATTAATACCGCTTGATTAACATCAAGAAGGGTTTATGCTTCAAAGTCCACTTGTTGGCAATTATTGTTACACTTTGATATAGATCCGTGATGGGATGGCTAGCTTGGGGGTGTGCACACTTAGGAAAGGAATGGGAGATAAGAAGAGGAATTGTTTTGAAGATCATGTTAATCCAATTTATTTGGAAAGAGTTTGTTCTTTAAAGTTATCCTTGAATTATTAGTTAAGGAGATTTTGAAATGTAAAATGTTGCGAACTAGTAAATGTGTTACCTATCTTGTACATTTCGTACTCAGTTTTATACTGACGCATATTTTCACTTTTCCTGTTTGGCTTTGCCCTGTTTACCTTTTGGTAAGCAGTTTTACAGATGAACTTTGGATGTACATGGGAGCATACTAGGAAGGGGATCTTCACCTAGTTTAGGATGTGTTTTATTATTTTTAAGTTGAGACAATATTTATTTATAATAATAAAGAAGTATTATCTTTTGGTTAAGTCTTCCGCTGCAACTTATTTGGTTAGTTAGTAGTTAGTTTGAAAGTCATGTGGTGGTAATGCTCCTAAATTACTCAAATATTATTTATTTAATTATTTATTTTAAAGTGAGTAATTTAGGGGTGTTACATGGATTGGGTTTTCGGGTGGGTGGGCTGAGTTTTCAAGGCTGGGAGAGATGCGAGGAGGTGGCATTGATGGTTTGAGGGTGTTGGTGGGTTTTCAGGTGGGTGAGGTCGAGTTTTCAAGACTGGGAGAGATGTGAGGAGGTGGTGGTTTGAGGGTGTTAGTCACGGTGGGGGAGGAGGAAAAGAGATAAAACTAAAGTCCTTTGGTTATTAATCAGGATCAAGGGTACCATGTGGAACTCTCAAAAAGAGGGGGTACAACGTAGAAAACTCAATTCCTAAGGGGCACCGTGTAGAAAAGCTGTTGTTTTTTTTATATTTGTGGACTATGGAAAAGTTTCTGTAAAGTTATTGCAACCTTTATTGTTGCTGGGAAATAGTTCATTAGCTATAAATTGTTGGAAAAGTAACTCGTAAATGACTAAAATATGTGGTGAAAAGTTGTTGAAAACCCAATACATAGTTCATCTAAATAGTTTTGCGGTTTACAATGCATTTTGGTTTTACAAAGATTCAAACCCAACCCAAATCGTAAACCACAGTTTACTTGAATCACAATCCAACCCCAAAATTTTGAAACCGCAAACAAACTTAAATCACAAAAAAATGTTGTGGTCCAGTGCGGACCCGGACTCCATAACATACTCTAAACAAACCTTAGTCATTGGATTAACAAGTGAGGCTTGTTAAATGTCACCCTATTATCTCCAACCATCGCCATTTAGATGCTAACTTAGCACATATTATATTTCCCCCATTCCATTATATTAACTTCAATATTTCCCTTATTTAAAATTTCAAATTAATTATAATATTTTTTTATAACATTAACTCAGATTAGAGCTGATTAAGGTTAACTCAGCTTGGCCCGAAAAATGTTCGGGCTTGGGCATGTTTT
This sequence comes from Beta corolliflora, assembly GCA_947648045.1. NCBI lineage: Eukaryota > Viridiplantae > Streptophyta > Magnoliopsida > Caryophyllales > Amaranthaceae > Beta > Beta corolliflora. The sequence goes on along the minus strand of CANSZD010001077.1, from coordinate 213,341 downwards.
TAGCTCGGTTTTTGGGCCGGGCCCAGCTGTTTTTAAATTTGGGATGGTTTTTGGACAACTTAAAAATGATTTATCTCAAAATTTGGCCCAACCTGATTTTGTCCCGAAAACCCCCACCATTTTTGGCCCGATAAAGCGGGTTTTGGGCACAAAAATGAGCCCGGAATTTGGCACGACCGGCCCAACAAGCGGGCAAATTTTTCTAAGGCGGCCCGACTCGCCATTTGATCACCTCTACCTAATATATGATATTGCATACTCTTTATTTTTCTCTTGTCACATGGGTTTCTCTTTATAACTATCTCTGTTATCACCTCTTCACATGCTTTCTCAAAAAGTTTGTCAAGTCTACATTATTATTGTTTAAAGAAGATTCAGAGTGGTTTTTTAACTTATATTTGCCGACTTAAACTTATCTATATTGAATTTAACTTATATTTTCTTAACTTAAGATCACTTATTTCTGTTGAACTTACTTGTTTTGTTTACTAGACTGTAACTTATTTTTGCTGAATTTAACTTAGATAAACTTGACTTATATTACTGAACTTATATTTATTAGACTGAACTTATATGTTTTGAACGTAACTTATCTTTGTTGAACTAGATTTGAATACCAAAAACATAATCCCTCTTCTAAAACCTTTTAAATTAAAAAACTATTAACAATGTACTTTTTTTAGGGGAAAAGCAAACTATCCTTAACTCAAAGACAAGTTGTCCATGAATATATAGGTGCCGCCTCCATATATAAGAGAATGGGTTTTCCCAAATTTGTTCAACCCCAAACGGCACTAGCTTAGCTAAGTGATGAAGTACAGAGTTGTCATCACGTAAAACATGCGACCAAACAATGTGAGAAAATAAAATACATGAAGACAAAAATATCATGAAGGATATTATCAAGATCCGAGAGGGAAATAACACTTCTTGAGACCCGATGAATCACAACCTGGCAATCTAATTCTAAGATCACTTTCTGTAGCCCAAACCGTTTACCCAAGCGCTCATCGCCATAGCAATGGCTTTGGCCTCTGCAACTTCAAGAGCCCAGTAAGCTTTGACACACCTCGGAGCTGCAAACAGAACTCCTCTAATAGAATGACGAGCAATGACTCCAAGCCCAACCCAACCATCTATCGCCAAAGAAGCATCAACATTGAGTTTAACCATACCTGAGGGAGGGGCTTGCCAAACTATTGAGTTGGTTGTTTGTAGAAGATGGTGATATATATGTGAAGCATACTTTATATGCTCATCAGTCAATCTATCTACACGTGCCATCAAAACTGAGTTTGGAGTTGATTTACTTTGAAAAACCATCTTATTACGTTCACCCAAAATACACCATGCTAGAAAAGCATCCTCTGTAACAAAAGATGGTAAAACATAAAACATCTACTTTTAAGGTGGTAAAAATAAAAAACGGCTTTTTCACCGCGCACTCGAGCTTTTACGATATTCACCTCACCCACGTGTTTTCCAAAATTCACTCTTTTGCGGTTTTGAAAAATTATCGAGAATACCCTTAATGACTAACAGCCGTTAACTCCGTTAGTCATTAAAAGGACTAAATCAACCAAATTAACCCCTAACTAACCTAATTAATACTAATTAATCCTAATTAACTCTAATTAAACCTAATTAATACTTTTAAACCCTAGTTAACCTATCTCTCTCTCTAACCCCTAACCCCACCACCGACCCCACCCCACCCTAATGTCCTAACCACCCAAACCCCACCACATCCCCTCACCCCCCCCTCGGCCCCGCCTAGCAACGGCAAGACCGCCAAACCAACCCCCGCCCGACCCCACCTCACCGTCAACCCAAAGACCGCCACCCAAAGACCCACAACACCCCTAACCTCGCTGCTCCTTTTCAATGGTGTTTTTCCATTTCTTTCAATGGTTTATGCATTCAGACGTTCCTGAATCTCATTCTTTCACGTAGAATTATTCTAAAAATTTCGAATTTACTTCCAATAATTAGGAAGTAAAGGAGATGGAAGTGATGATTATAACCCCAGGTGATCGAAGCCGAAATTACTGAGCGTTGTTTAATTCTCTTTGATAATTCAAGCTAGAATTCTGATCCATCTCTCCCCTACCAGCCACCGCAACCACCGACACAACCACCCCGAAAACCTCTCACTCCCCTTCCCAAGCCCCGAAATCCTCCCCTCTCCCCTTCCCCACCCAAAACCGCCCCATCCCCTTCCCAAACCCCAAAATCCTCCCCTCATACCTTCCTCCCATTCGGTTCGTGGTGGTGGTGCCACCGTTACCAGGTTGTTGTTATGGTTGTGTCGTTGCTGGGTTGTTGTTGCTGCTGGTCTGTCGTGGCTCGACACTACTTTTCTCTCTCCTCTGTCGTCCCTCCCTGTGTTGTTGCTGTTGGTTCTTGTTGGTTCTTGTTGCTTCGTTCGTCGGGGTTGCGGATTATTGCAATGAGGGTGGCTTCTAGGTTGGAGGCATAGGCGCCGGCGAAGCAAAGAGTGGAGGGTGGTAGTTTTAGTGGTGATGCAGCAGTGGGAGGTAGGGGTGGTGGTGTTGGTGCTGTTGTGGGTGGTTGTGGATGGAGAGAGAAATGAAATAAAGTAGAATTAGTTTTAGTTTTTTTAGGGTGATAGTTAACGGAAAGTTGACGGTAGGGTCACATCAGGAAATTTTCAAAACCATAGTGGCACCTGGTGAATTTTGGAAAACACGAGGGTACCAGGTGAATATTGAGAAACATCAGGGGTACCTGGTGAAAAAACCGAAAAAAATATCTAAAAAGAAGTCACCTCCTGCTTTAGTAATAGTAATTTTCAGTTTTCATTATAAATAGCTTCATTCGGCATTAGTTGTATGCAGAGTGAATTCTTGTATCCACCCAAAAAACACCCAAAAAGAGCAATAAATACCATGTTCTCTTGCTAATAACCTCCTTCTTATAGCTTAAAGTAGCCTAGTAACTTTTTGTTCTTAATCTTCAAATACTCTACCAATTCCGCAGAGATCCTAAAGAGGGTATCCACCTCCTCTTTAATCTGGTATCAGAGCAAGTAACGATTCTAGCTGAAAGACTGTTTGAGGCCACCAGGACGGAAATCAGGGTGTAGTACGTCGCCGGCAAATAGTAGGCAGTCTCAAGGTAGTATTGTTATTTAATTTTATACCTTTGTTATAAAAAACATTTATGAGTATTTATTGATAGAAAGAACTTAAATGAACAGTGAAAAAGCTATAAGGTGTTTTAATCATTGAAGAAAGTTTAAAAACAATTGCATACTTAGATCTTGCTTATAATTCCAAAGATAGACATTTTGTTTCCTTAGACAAAAATAAGTTTCTTTGTAGATTTGATAGTAAGTTTAATCATAAATTACACAGTGATAGTTCCCACCTTAATAGCGTAACAGACTTGTTAATTAGTTTAGCAGATAACTTAGAAAAACAAAATTATCACGAATCTTTAGATAAAATAATCAGAGCTTTTATAGATAATAAAAAACTCCTAAAAGAAGTCAAAAATAATAACGATTTCCTGAAATCACAGATAAGCTCATTAAGTAAAGAAGTTAAAACCTTAAAAGAAAAAACTTCTACTAAGGAAGAGGTTAAACAGCTTAGTTTTGACATGCAACATAACAAACCTAAACTCATAGAATTAGAGACTATAAAGATCTTAAATCAAACTACAGATAAATTAAGTAAAGTTGAAACTCTGCTTCAAGAGATAAAAGAATAAGTTATAGGTTAATGTCCCGAAAAAATAGGGAAGATTATTTAACAGCTGAAAAGAAATCAAAAGAATATTTAGATTTTACAGATAACGAATTTGCAACTTATAATCCAACATCAAAAAGGGGATAAATATAATACCATTAGATTTAATATTTTAACAGAATTAATTTTAGATCTAAAACAGCAAATAATAGAATTAAAAGACGAACTTAGAAGCGTCAAAGGACAAACTTCAAATACAAACGAAGAAAGTTTAATCAAAGCTTTTAAAAATCTTAGTGTTTCTCCGTAAGGAATAATTAAAAAGGCTAAACCAAGAATGAGTTTAGATATTTTATACCAAAACCAGTAAAATGACTACTTTTCCAGGAACAAGTAGATCCTTAAGTAGATCTTTAAGCACAATAACAAAAACAGAAGAAGAAGTAGACACTAATAAAAGATTTAGTCCTTTCAAGTGGTTAACTAAAAAAGAGCCTATATCCCAATTAGAAGAATTAATAGATATAGAACAAAGCTTTGATAGATTTAGAAATAATAGAGTAAAATTGCTAGAACCAAAGACTTTATATAATCAAGTAATATTCGACAGATCAACCACAATATTTAGAACATATAGAGAAGAAGCCATCAGCGTAATAAATGGATCTGAAAATATAGAACTCATATCACCACAGACAGTCAAAACCTTAACAAAAAAGCAAAACTATCTTCATATAGGAATGATAATTATAGGAGTTAAAGCCTTAATTAGAAAAGAAACAGAAACTAAAGCCTTGTTATTAATAGTAGACAATAGTTGGACAGACCCAGATAAAGCCATTCTATCAGGAATGGAAGTTGACCTATCATCTAATAGAGGATTATTTTACTGCGTACCAGATCTCTTAAAATCAATTAACGATACTAAGAATCTCAGTATTATAGTTAAAACCAAAAGTTTTGAAGGTTACAAATTAAAGGCAATAACTTGTCAGTGGCAATAGGAACTATAACTAAACTGAGTAAAACAACTACAACAAACTATAAGTTAGAAGTAGATAAAGTTATTAAAACTATGATGTCCAAAGGGATAAAAATGATAGAACCAACAGTGATAGGTAAAGAAATCTTAGCAGGAGAAGAATGGAAACTCTCAGAGTTATTTCAAAACCATAAAAATAGTCCTTTAGTCCCACAAAGTAGTTATATGTATAAGGATAATAAAGGAAGACTTTCAGTTAGATTTGGAGAATATGAAGAAAGACCAGATCTAGATATAGAAACTGAAGAAAATGATACAGAATATAGCTTAGCAAATTACGAACTCAGTGAAATAGCTAAAGAATTAGAAGAATTAAGAAGAAAAATAGAAATAGCAAAGGCAGAAAAAGAAGATATTAGTAAAGGACTTAACTATATCCTATTTACAGATTGTCATAGATACACCAGTGCTAAGTTATATACAGAAGAAGGTCAAAAGATGAGAGAAATTGACCAACTAGAAAAACAATTAGAAGAAAAAAGAAAAGAAATATCACTTTTTAATGAAGAAGAACCACCTACTTATGATGAAAGTGATACAGAGGAAGACTTCACAGATTTAGGATATTATACAAGAATAAATGAAGATCAGTTAGAAGAAGAACAAGAAGTTCTTATTAGTCAAATACAGACTAAAACTAGAGAAGAAATCTTTAAAAAAGATTTTCAGATTTATAATATCGAGAAAGTATTAGATTATATTACTATAGAGCTAATGAATGATTTAGGAATGACCTACTCCGAAGTCGAAGAAGAAATACAAAAAAAATATCATATAGAAAAAATAGAGCTAATCCAGGGAAGGCAAATTAGGACCGAGATAGTATCCACGAACGAAGCGACCTTTATGGCTAATGGAGAAAGTTCATATGGTGATGTCTATAATCCATCGATGAATACATGACTGGACCACCGACAGGACCAATATGGAAACAATCGAGGGAGTACAATCCGGCTAACGAAGGATTAAAATCCTTTGGAAAACCTTATAAGCACATCCCTTATAACCCTAGATTGCTAAACCTAGATTATGTAACCCCTCAACAGTATAACTCCCTTATACAAGATTGGGAACAGTTAATTATCCAGGAATGGGCAAGACTAGCAAATAAAGAAGAAACTGATATGTTTGCCTATTTAGAAACATTCTTAGGAGAAACAGCTCATGGCCTGTATATGGCATATAAGACTAAATATCCAGATAAGTTAAATAACATAAAAGCAATGGGAAATAATCCCAATAATTTCACAAACTTAATTAGAATTATAGTCATAGGTACAACACCACAAGCGATACTTGTAATTCAACAAGACCAAGCAATTAGGAATCTAGAACAACTGTCAATTTCAAAATTCGACTACATTAATGAATTCTCTAGAGATTTTATGCGTAATATAGCATTAACAAATAGAGCATTAGACGATTCCTTAGCAGATAAATATTTTCAAAAATTACCAGGAACTTTAGGAAAACAAATTCATGACGATTGGATAAAGCGCTATGGAACAATAGAAAACCTAGGAATAGGACCTAGAATTGCTTACACATACCAATACCTCAGAGATAAATGCACTGAAGAAATGGCAAATCAAGAAGTAAAGAAACAATCTTATGCATTCTGTAGAAGAGCCATTTACACACCACATAATTATGGGTATAGACCCAAATACAAAAAGAAATTTAGGAAATCTAAATACTTTGAGAAAGGTAGAGGCAAACCTCAGAAAGGACACCATTTCAGTAAACCAAAAAACAGAAGTTGCCAATGTTTTATTTGTGGAGAAGAAGGACATTTTGCTAGAACATGTCTAAAAAAGTATAAAAACCAAGAACGATCTTACTTAATAGAAGAAGCAGAAAAGATAGGATTTGATAATATTAAAGATTCTGACTCAGATGACGACTCAGTATATAGTTTTATAGAAGAAGATGAAATAGAAATAGAATATATTATGACCAATACAGAATGTGAACACCATTGGGTTCATAGAGGAGGAACAGAAGATAAACCATGTCATCTATGTCAATGGTTTCCAGCAATAGAGTTAAGATACCAATGTAATGCTTGCCTTCTAGAATCCTGTAGACATTGCCTAGAAAAACCAGTAGAAGAACTAGTCCCTAAGACGATCGAAACAGGAGAAAGTAGTTCCAATATTCTTAATAGAATAGAAATTATAGAAGAACAAGTAGCAGAAACTATTAGAAGGGTTAAAAGAATAGAAGAAAAACAACCCTTAGCATCAGATATAGAACAGTCTCTTCAAAATGAAGAAGAAACTATGAGTTACATTCAGACACCACTAGATACCAGCCAGGGTTTACAAGTAGCCTGCAAACTATGGTTTGACCACCAAGCCACAGTTGAAACTTATGCTATAGTAGATACAGGGTGCACTAAGAGCCAGATTACTACGAACCTAGTACCAGCTCAATTCAAACTAAAACATAAAGATATGATCACCAATATCTTAGCAGATGGGAAAACATGTTTGATAGAATACTATGTTAAGCCCATAGCCATACAATTTAAAGATTTTGCAGGAGGATATAGCCAAAAATACGATATACCTCAAATTAACATTTCACCACTTATAATTCCGAACCCAGTTCTTGTTAGGTTTAAATTTTATAATCTCTCAACAGGGTAGTATCTCTATTACCAAGAATAGCGTTACAATCGGTAAAAATATTTACCATATACCAACACGTTATTATCGCCGAAATCGAGTTGCTTTGCGAAAGCGTGGTGGACAAAATAGAGAATTAGATTTTTTAGGAGAAGAAAATCAATTACAGCCTGAATCGGAAGTAGTAAGTTTCCTTCAATATGAGGAATTTAGAGAATTAGAAAAGGGAGTAATATACACCAAACTTCCAATGTATCCTACAATTCAAAAACTTAGAACTAAAGGCTTAATTGCCAATGATATTAGTAAATGTAGAGTTAAAACCGTTATTAATCAACAAGTTAAAAATCCGTATATAACTATCACTACAAACTAATATAGATTATTCCCCTAAAGAAAAAGAAGAATTTAAAAAACAAATAAATGAAATGCTCAAAGCAGGATTAATTGAAAAATCAAATAGTCCTCATAGGAGTGCAAAGATTCATAGTCCAAAACCACAAATAACTTAAGAGAGGGAAAGCTCGCATAGTTTATAATTATAAAAGGCTAAATGATAATTTAATAGATGATGGTTATTGTATACCTAATAAGGATACATTAATCAACTTAATCCAAGATAGAAATATATTTAGTAAATTTGATTTAAAATTAGGATATAACCAGATTAAATTAACAGACAATTTTAAACCATGGACAGCATTCATTTGCAGTGAAGGACATTTTCAATGGAAAGTCCTTTCATTTGGTTTAAAAAATGCTCCAGCTATATTCCAGAGATTTATGGATAGCATCTTTGGAAAATTAAATTTTGTTTTGTTTATATTGATGATATTTTAGTTGCTTCAAAAACTATACAGGAACATACAAAACACTTAGAAGAAGTTTTCAAGATTATAGATAAAGAAGGAATTGTAATAGCCGATTCCAAAATGGAGTTGTTTAAGAAAAAGATACGAGTTCTTAGGATTAGAAATTGGCAATGGAAAAATTCAATTACAAGATCACGTTGCTAAAAAGATATTTGAATTCCCAGATAAAATGAAAGACAGAAAACAGCTTCAAGCTTTCTTAGGACTCTTAAATTATGCTAGGAAATTTATCCCAAACCTATCAAAATTAGTAGGACCTTTATATGGCAAAACTTCAAAGAACGGACAAAAATACTTTAACCAAGAAGATGTCCAGCTAGTTTTAAAAATCAAAGAAAAGGTAAAAACACTTAAACCATTAGAATTACCCCTAATCACAGACTATCTCATTATCGAAACAGATGGTAGTAAAGAAGGATGGGGAGCAGTATTGCTAACCAAACCTAATAAATATAGTCCTAAAGTAGAAGAAAAATTAGCAGGGTACGCAAGTGGAAACTTCAAACCTAGTACTAATTGGTCTTCAATAGATTATGAAATACAAGCCGTCATAAATGCTCTAGAAAAGTTTAAAATACATCTAGATAGAGAAATCACAGTTAGAACAGATTGTGAAGCCATAGTTAAATTTATTAAAAACAGCAATAGTAAGAAGGTTAATAATAAACGATGGATTAACTTTCAAGATCTAATTGCAGGAAAAGGATATCAGATAGTGTTCGAACACATCAAAGGTATATATAATAATCTAGCTAATGTGTTGTCTCGAATAATTGACAAATACATACAGAAGAATGGATAAAGCTAATAAGCTTAAATCCTGCAGTTCTACACACAGCGCTAGCTCATCTAGCAACCAGGCAAAGATAGAAGAATTTTCCTTCGGGAAAAATAAATTATACAGCGTTGAACCAAGTAAAGGATTCAAACCATTGAAAGGAGAAATATTAGATAAAACACAGCAAGTTATTTGTGATACTTATGGGTCATGCAGTCTACACAGCATAAGGTACTGACATTAAATTGTCTTACTTATTATTTTAATAAAATACAACAAAAACCTCTTTCAAAGAATTTTAGTTTCTATTCAGTGGTACATGGTCGAAGACCTGGAGTCTATCGCACATGGCACCAAGTGTTGCAGCAAATAGAGGGTTTTCCAGCCCCATTGTTTAAAGGGTTCCATAATTTTGGGGAAGCAATGGATTTTGCTAAACTAAAATTAGGACCAAATTTCTTTGTAGCAGATAAAGGCATTGAGGCCACCTTAAACTCAGAACAAAGAGGAGAATTCAAATCCTCCTCTTCACAGACTGGAACCCCTGTTCCAGATCCTACTCACAGCGGAGGATTTTACCCTCCAACTTACTCATAAAAATTATTACAGTCAAGCCCTAATAAGGCTATGAATGATCAGTTCTTTAAAATTCAGAAAGAAATGATAGATTTAAGACAAGAATGTGCTTATAAGGCCAATACAATTGACCTTATTGGGAAACACAACTGTAATCTTGTAACAGAACTGCATCATCTCCATCAAGAACTCAAAAAGATAACAGAGCAGAACCATAGCCTTGAAACTCAGCTAGCTACATTTTCTACCTCCTTTATTAAAAAAGGATTTACACCACATAAAAATATTCCCTTCCACTACCTTAAATCCAGACTAAAACCAAAAACACAAGAAACACTACAACAATTACTAGAAAAAGATGGTGGAATAGATGTAGTAGAAATCATAGCGCAAAAGGTTGAAGACGGTGTAATACAACACATGATCAGCCTCCAGAAAAAGTTAGTAGAGTTACACTTTGGAGAACCAATTAATTGAAGAAGAATCCAAGGCATAGATATTCAACAGGAAATCTTGACAATAATGTGTCAAGAAGTAAATGCAGAAGAAATAGTTTATACGGTCTCTCTTCAAGGCAAATATCAAATTGTACGACGACCAACTTAAGCGAAGCGAGAGATAGTTGATCTATTAGACCATGGGATGATCAACATACTCTACTACGAAACAATAGTGATATTCCGGCGGGACTAGGTGAAAGACTCACCTATTGCCTACAAGATCTTGCCAAATAGGAGAACCTAACATGACAATCGGATCTAGTATAATCCAAGTTATCGAGACCTTACCTAAGGTTGAAGGTCTAAACCAACGACCGCCTTACCAACAAGTATTACATTGATCCAAAGATTTATAGTCCACAACAACGACTCCTCAAAATTTCCAGTATGTTAATAAGCCAAAATTATACAAATGGCTTATGCAACAAAAACCACCAAAAAACTCAAACTGGCGTAACAGTAATCTCTTAGCAGAAGGACCATACTTCAAGATATGGGGACCATCGAATATCAAGCTAAACATTCCTCCATATGGAGAACCATTAGAGGATGTAGAAATGGCAGAACAACTTCCCAGTGATGAAGATGGCGACACAGAAATAGATCTACAGGGACGGGATCCGTACAATTAAGTCCACTACTATTTCACACTGTACTAATGGATGATGAGTCATCATCCATTATTTAATAAGTTTTAACGTTTCTTTTAAAAGCAGATACCTTATCTCTGCTTTGTTGTTCTTTAAACCAGAGCCATTACTTTTAGAAAAGTAAAAGTCTCTTTGTAAAAATAGGGGGGTGAGTCACCTCATGCTTTAGCAATAGTAATTTTCGGTTTTCATTATAAATAGCTTTCTTAGTCGGCAGTATGCAAACTGAAGTGATCCACCTCAAAACACCCAAAAAGAACAATAAATATCATGTTCTCTTGCTAAAAACCTCCTTCTTATTGCTTAAAGTAGCCTAGTAACTTTTTGTTCTTAATCTTCAAATACTCTACCAATTCCGCAGAGATCCTAAAGAGAGTATCCACCTCCTCTTTAATCGCTATAAAGCAAAGAAAGGTTTGATGAATCAACCACGTTCTAAATTGTTAGTTTGTATCATAAGAAATTTAGCTCGCATCACTTGTCCCCCAAAAAAAAAAAACCATTGAGGATTGGGAGTAAAAGAAAAGAGCCGTCCAGAAAGAGAATCTTCTCCAAAATCCCTATCATAACAGGATTCAATTATTTGATTATTGAGTCTTACTTTAGTGTAAATTTTCATAGTTCAACTATTATATAAATAAGAAAGTGCTATTATACATTTCTAACATTTGATATTACAGAAACAATATTTAGTCTACTAATAAGATAATACCTTAATACAATTACTTCAATTTGAGATAAAGAAATTAGAAAAAGCTGGGCATCCGAGCAGCATTTTTTCTATATCTCATACCAAGACAAACATTCTTAAGAGAAAAATGCTGAAGTTGCACTCGTTATTACCTCTATATTCTTTTATAATCTCGTGCGAAAGAACTTCAACAATTAATGTGAAAATGACATCATTTCCCCTAAGGAAAGGGGGGGAAACAAGAAAATTTTAAAATGAACAAACTGCCAATACATCTCAAAAGCCAGTCGTCAATGGTGAAAATAAACACCGCCCATTATCTATCTACAAGAATCGCCTTTTTTTTCCAATCTACAAAACTATTATAACATATAAGGAGAGCAGAAGAAATGCTCAATATCAGGAAACATGATCAAAACACCCACCCCCAACAAGAATTACATGAATCATCAATTCCGTCATCCCAAACTCCGTCTACCTTCATTCTACTGAGCAATCTAGTATCTACCAGATGAAGGTGGAGCAGGGGGCAATCTTGTTGGCGTGCGACGGCTGTTTGAGCTTGAGCCAGATCCGCCATTCAGATCACCATTTTGCGCTGGATCACTGTATCGCCGACTGTGAGTCCTAGAGAAATCTGTAGGCCCATTAGCAGCAGCATCAAATGCAGTTCTCCAATCATCCCCAGCCCCTGCGCCCGCTGTTCTGGGGCTGCTTTCTGCGCAAATGTAAGATTAAGATTTGAGTGACATTCAAAGAGCATGAACGCAAAAAAGGAATACTGTATTTCGTTCCAACAAAGATTTCAAGCACAAAAAGCAGGCCAGTACAGTGTACACTAGAAGCAAAACTTATGACTGGAATAACGAGAGGCAATGAGCAATCAACCCCAAAAGAACGATGAAATCCGTTATGGAGGTTGTATTTGAAAAGTACATCAAACAATTTGCCTGTTTGAAAGAATCCCAAATTCATCCCTTCCATGGAGGTGTTTTGATCACAATGATGTGCCTTTTATGAAGACTTGCAATTGCAGAACCAATAAAAATGAGCAACGTGACTTCATAGTTCATACCCATCACTTGTTGAGTTGTTGTAAAATGCTCTAAAATTTCCGAGGTCATTGCAAATAGGGACAAACTAAAATGGAAAATAGAGCAGTCTTATAGAGTAGGGACAGAGGTTATAAGTATTGTACTATTGTATGATAATTTCTTCACAAATTCCAAATAATTTCATCACCATTAACACCATAATTGCCGTAAGTGTACTGTAGAAAGTTCAAATTTGACTTGCTAATTATAGAAACTGGACTACAATTAGGGACGGCAAAGATACAGAACATGTGGCCTATTATCCCATCAGACACCAGCAGCTTCATGATATTGATTATTATATGCCAGAACCTTGCATGTATTGTATATAGAATTTCAGAATACTTCCTAGGCCAGTCGGGAAGCAAAAGCTCCTCACACACAACTCTTAATCCGTGCAACTGATTAGAAGAGCTCACTGGTTTGATTGTTCTTAGCTTCCCTCAATATATACTACTATAATTTATTAACAATAAAGATCTAGTACTCAAACAACTAGGAAGGTGGAAACAGTATGTTGAAGATTTCTGTACTCTCATAGTCTCATGGAATAATGCAGAGAGAGATGAAAAATTACCTGGACCACTACCTCCATCAGACCACCCAGATGCAGCATCTGCCCGGTTATCATGAATACTTAGTTGCCTCACGAGTTTTGATAGAATAGTTGACTGCTTCGTATAACGTTCTCTTCTACGTTTCACATTTTGGTCTTCTTGAAGAAGCTCTTCAATCTTTGCTGAGCTCTGGCCACTGTGAACATAGAATTGCATAACCACCAAATAAATTTAAAGGAAGTAGAATAGACCTTTCAAGCGACAAAAGGTGCTATAAAAATAGAAAATAAAGAGTTCAACAGAAATCAATTATTTGCAGGATAAATGAAGGAGAAAAAGCTTCTCATATACAGAAGGAAAAGACAATCTCAGCTTAAATGTTTATAACAATGAACCATAACCCTCTTTTAGCTTGACATCATGATCTTTCCCTTTTGTTATGTTTGATAAAAAGAAATTTATTACAAAACAATACTCCTATCATATTTTGTATATTGCAAAAGAAAGTTGGCACTATCAATATTATCGCTAACCCTCTTCTCGTCTACGAGAAATATCACCCCTTGATGATACTTCACTTCTTGAAAAACAAAAAAAGGAAAAAAAAAATCAAGATAAAGAAAAACATGGTATGAACCAGGTCATTTTGGGTTGATTGGGAAAAGGAAAATGGAAATTAAGGTGCAAATCAAGAAATAGAATAGTAAAGAGGGAGAAGGACAGAATGTATGTATTGCTTTTATCAGAATGATCTTCCCTTACAAAATGCCCATATTCAAGAGATGGGAGCTCTCCAGAATACAATAATTTCTGGATACATTCTATCCTCTAATACATTACTTCTTTACCAAATACCAATATAACCAACTCTGAGCATTCTGTTATGCAAAAGATACTTTTCCCATTAGCTGCACTGATGATTCCCCTTTCTGCCCTTATTGCCACATCTCACATAGGTAATTAAGGGTCTCAAAGCACCAATAGGTTGATCCATAACAAAACAATTCTCTTGCAAGCTAATCTATTTATAACCCCAACATCTAAATAAGAAGTGACAAGTTTGTAATACTCCGCTAGATAAAAGAGGAGATTTGAGGCTAGTCTTTTCACAGAGAAAATGAGAATCACATCTGATGATTTCGAGAAGGATAATACGACGGAAGATAAGTATACACTTTACAAGTTCAGGGGTTTTCAAATGAATGATACATAGCCTAACTCTAGATCTAAGTACTACATTTTATCACTTGAGTATTTCACCATCTCAAACTATCCCAAATACATACCGTTTAAAGTCAACAATAATGAAAGAAAAACAAGTAGATCTAAGAAAGCTGTACTCTGATTTCCTATACAAATAGTATCTCCTGCATTCCTAATACAATGTTTATCAACATATAATATAACATTGCCTCATCACCAGACATCACCGTGTCACTCAGCCTTCACAACACCTAAAGCAAGCTTGTTTGCAACGATTTCTGCCCTAGGGTGCAGACGACATCATCTATTAGTTAATTGTTGACCAATAAAATATCTTCAAAACAGCTTAAAAGTCCTATAAAGAGTCACTCCATGCAAGCTTGTTCACCTAAATGCTATTTTCCGGCTTTCCGGTTCATTACCTATTGAGCAGATATAAGCCTCACAAGCTAAGTCCTTGACCTACTTAACCAAATATCTCATTTCTGGAGCCTGAGTAGATAGTCAGTTATCTCAGCCTTCGAAGCCAACGCTCATACATTTCACATCACCAGATCGGATTTATTGATTCCTCAAAAGTCAAAAGTCAATACTACAGAGAGATTAAAAGATAGGTTATTTAGATTTTAATAGGCATGAACTGCAATATATTAAAGTCATCAGAGTATCACATTAAAGGCCTAACCTTACGGAACTGTACAATTGATTTAGCATATCCTCTTTAGCTTTCTCCACTTGGCAAAGGACAACAGCCTGTTCAACCAGGATCACCAAAACGTCTAAGAAAAATAAAATCGAAAAATGAAATCATGTCATGGTGGGAGTCAGGTGAGGAAGAGGGATGATTACAGACCTTTGGCACATTTGCAGCAAGGCTGTTTAGGACGGCTTCTACATATCCACGGACTTCTTGAGACATCCAGCGAAGCTCCTCTTCTGGGTCTGCAGGCCTTCTGGCCATTGTATCCTACAAAATTGTATATATTAGCAAACTGTGTGCACACTAATTGATGTCAAAGCCATCCGAAACTGTTGAAGTTATAAATTAGATTGATAACTGATGCATAATCAACCTAATAAGCAGGGAGAAAAGGCTGGACTAAGTTATAAAAAGTAAAAAAAATAAAAATAAGTGGGAGAAAATTCGAACTTGAATATATATCACACCCCTTAAGTCACTGAAAACCATGGAGCTATTGCAGCTTTATCATGAGAAAAAGAAGAGCATAGGAATTCAGCACATTACTTACTGTGAGTGTGAGCTTTGATGCCCAGACTCAAATACAGCCATACAGGTGCAGGACTCGAGTATGGAAAATCCCTAATATATGGACACAGGACACATTTGTTCACCAACTTTTGGATATAGGACTCTTGGAAACAGCAGTTCAAAAACAACGTACTTTAAAAAGGGTAAATTTGAGGGTACCTTGTGGTATATTAAAATGGTTGGGATAAAGTAGAAAATGAAAAAACACAAAGGTACAACGTAGCAAAACACAAAAAAAAATTCTCAATTATGAAATAAGAAAAAAGTGAAATTTATACTTTGTACACAGGCAAAAGATGTTTCGAAGAGGGGGGGATTTAATATTTCACTCCTAGGCCCTAACCCCATACTACTGTATCAGACCCACGCGTCCTATCTACATCTCTTTCTCTATTACATGCAATAGCACTGGTAGACTCGCATATAGAATGGGCAATGGACCCAGGTCCCGACCAAGACCCGACCCATTATGGGTCTAGAATTTTTAGACCCAGACTATTATTTTGGTATTTTATCATTTTAATAGCTTAAAAAACGGGTGTAAAAGAAACGCGAGTTAAAAAATAATGGAAACTCCTAATAAGCTTGAGACCCATTTTAGACCCAGGACCCGCCAGACCCATTGGATCTGGGTAAGGGACCACATTTTTAAGGCCTTGTGGATCTGGGGCGGGATGGGCCCACATCAAAATTTATGGGTCTGGGTATGGGTCTAGTTGGACCCGTCCCAAATCTGACCCATGCCCATCCTCGCTCACATCACTTGGGGACTTAGGCAACCAAGAGCCCCATCTTTTCTCTCCTTCCTATACATTTGATGCCTCAATCTTTACATCTAGGGTTTTTCAACCAACAATAATTCTCCTCTTATTTGATGTCACATCCCTTTTCACCCTGGCTTGTCCAACCCATGTCCTACGTCCGCACCTGGATCCGATTGACGTGGATATGGCCGGGGTAAAATCTGAGTTCAAGCCTATCATACACTGTGAGTACAAGGTTGCTATTAACATTATTTGGCATTTCATGGCACCCTTTCGGAATAAAATTAACTTTCTTCCGGAGTGGGAAGCTACAAGTAATCTTCACTTGGGAATATGCAATCAACACCTGTTTTAATTTTTACCCATTTTGCCTTTCTATTGCCCAGGACGTTTCAAATGTAAAGTGACAATTTTGCCACTCTATTCCCCAGGGCATTTCAAATGTATAGTGGCATCTGTTTCTTTGCTCGCTTGTAGTGCTGTCCTATTCCACCGTTTAACAATTCATCAAGAGTACAAGGGAGTCCAAGAAAAACAAGGTTCCATAAAAGAGTAAAAAATTCCTGAAGACAATGTTTAGTTTGACCCGGATATACGCAGCGAAGGATCTCCAAAGAATTTTAATTTATAAGTTAATATACACCGGCTCCAAAATGCCACACCGACCCACCCAAACCCCAAACAAAATGAGATAGAGAAAGAAACTCACAAGAGAACCATCAGAATGACTTTGACGCATTGGGAGTCCAGGTTCACCCATTCCTTGACCACTTTTAAGTGTCGCTATGTTTTTCAACTTGTTGATCCACTCAACCTTGTCCGCCGGACTCTCCGCTTTCAACAGGACAGCACTATGTGCTGCATATCAAATGAACAAAATCTTATAGAGCATAAACTTGGCCAGACAAATTTAAAAAGAAACACCGTGCAATACTTCTCACACCTTTGAGAACAGTCTTGTATGGTACTTTACTCGTCAACTTGAATGCCAGACTGGGACCTTTATCAGGCCCATTTGATTTTTTGTCCTTGGAACTTTTTGGAGGGGCCTCTTCTTCATCAGGAATTTCTTCAATATGACACTCCTGAGAAACATTAGCAAGTAATTCATTGGAAGGCGTGTGGCTAAGAATCAAGCCAAACAATTTCTACTTGCATACATACTATAGCAGACATATTTCAGAAGCTAGCAGTATGTTACGACTCAAGTGACTAGTAGCTGCTATCATGCAAGACATGAATTGCATCTCATCTTGACAATAATAAAATTTGCATCTTGCAGTAATTAAGCAAATATTACAATGATCAAATGTACCAAGAACTTTTCATAAATCCAGAGTCCAAATAATGAGAAGTCATAAGCAACAATTGATAACTGAGAACCAAACATTATTTCAATAAGCACAGACCTGTACTGATTAATGATACTATTTCTTTGCAGAAAAATAGAAAAAATAATGACATGAAATTCTTTCGTTCAGTAAATATGATTAGATAGATTTAAGTTTTATTCCTGTGATTGCCAAGCAAGAGCCAAACAGCAGAAAATACCCCAGAAAATTTAAAAAGAAAAGTTACAGTCAATAGTAGAAATATTGGTACTTCTTACTTCCAAAGTGATTACACCACGAAAATGTCTTTCCTCTTGTTTCTTTGTATACCCGAGCTGCAAGACAAATGTATGAAATCAATAAAGGCATAATATATATTGAAGGCAAATTTGAATAAAGACAAAATGCAGAGATGGATTTCATGTAAAAGAAGGAACACTACAAAGAGATCAAATTTAGCTAAGGATTTCATTCAGCCACCAACCCGGCAAACTGTAAGACATATAAATATTTGAAGACCACAATAGATCCGAAAATATATTGCACATAGGTCATAAGGAAGTAGAAAGGAACAAATAGTTGATAATAGGCAACAACACTCAGGCAACCAAAACTTATGAAAAACACACAAATTTTAAAACAAGAGTTCTTCAGCAGAGACATAAGAAAAAGGCTAAGGAACTCATTCAATGGTTCTATAATAGATATACCAACCTTTCCAGTTTTTTCATTCAGCACGAACCATCGTCTAGTCCAACTGTTAGTTTTAGCACTCTTTTTCAATAAGAAACCTGAAAATATAATCAAAATGTGAATACACCCCTTTGATCCAAGCATTAGAGAGTGCAGGCATGCTATTGAAGCAGTGCAGAGATCAGAAAAGATGATTCAACTAATCAAAATTGTTCAGTACTCTCCATTATCAATGGTAGGCACATAACATGACACATCATTCAATGATTCAATCATCAAAGTTCTACTGGTTCTGAAAGAGAGTAAGCTCAGAAAATACCTTCTCTTCCTCCCCCGAAGTCCCAAACTCTCTCACTTTGTATGACATATCTTTAAATTCTGCCCCTACTTCATTAAACTAGAATACAATTATTTTTTCCTGTCCCTTTGTACATTTATTTTGAAAGTAAGATTTTTCTAAAGATCTCCAATCGATCAGATAACATATCCTGGGATCCGAATTGCCATCCTTCACCCTCTCGACATATACTCAGTCCTCATCCTTAAGAATAGCAAGCAAGAAAATTCTTTACGCAAGCTCTTTTACTGGTGGAGGGAGACAGAGCATCGGAAAAGAAGAGGCACACTAGAGGGGTCATTTCAGAGAAGTAACTGCAAGATGGCTTTGGTTTCACAGAGTAACAAAGCGAGAGCAGAAATAAGAGAAAGTTACCGTGGCAGGGGGGGGTGAGAGATTCACACCATTTGCTCAAACAATTTATATTACCAATTTTTGAGTTTTCAAATAAAATGTCAGGTTTATCTATTCCAGTCATCCACAAAAGGAAAACAGAATCACCTTGATGGATTAGATCAAAGCCAATGTTAACTCAAGAGAAATCTTCCCAAGCATCAAAGCAAGTCAAAAAAGGAATAGGCTAATTTTGCGTGAGCAAGTCCATAAATCAAAACTAATAGTATGTTATAGAGAGTAATAACAACGTAGCATGTAAATTGTTAACATATGATAATTGATACATTCATCAAAGTTTAGGCTATGGTCAACTGTATTTACAAATGCAAGGTCACACTTTCTAATATAAGTGGTTTATTTTGATTCATCATATAATTGGGTTACAAAGAAAAGAGAACACTAATTGTATCAATGACTACGCAAAACACCTCATGAACTCCTACAAAGGGGTTTTTCATTTTTATTTTTCATTTGGGATGGAGACAAACCTGCAGTAATTTCTCCATCAGGCCCAGCTGTCTTTAGACCAGAACCCTCTTGTCCTTCTTTATCTTTGTCTTTGTCTTTGTCCTTCTCTTTATCAGACTTTGTTTCCTTCATTGCTTTTAAGCTCCCACCACTTTGTTGGCTACTTGTTTGAGGACTTGATGCCTACATAAGGGTAAAGACCTTCAGAATTTTTAAAGCAAAATTTGGCACAATCGAAAGGCCCTTGCAAATAGCTCCCCTCAAGCATCATCAAAATTTAGAACTTGTAAAGAATACATTCAAAGAAGACAGAGATCCTACCCTATTCAAAATCGATTGCTCTGCTTCCAACCCTTTCTTGGAAGATCGACTCTTCACTTCTTCATCACGCCTTTGTCTCTCCATCCTAGCAGCTCAAAAGAGTCAAAGGAATATGGGTCATGATAAACTATTTAGTACATGCAAATTTCAGCTTAACAATGGTAACAGGATGTAGAAACAGCTGCAAACGCCTTTTTTACCAGTAAATCTTAACCTATGCCATGTAGATCACATTGACATTGAAACAACCATACAGAAGGTATAGGGCCAAAATCAGTAATACTAATATACACCTCAACTATTAGCTATGGACCCATATTAACAACAATCAAGTAATGCCTATTCCTGTAGTCCCTTCCCTAAGCAATTTTATGCCCACAAAAAGAAAAAAGACCAGTTTATCTTGGTCTGAGTGGGGCAAATCACACAACAGCTGAAAAGAAAAGAAATCACCATTGATACTGTTTTAGTCTGTGAGGGTGCATGACCCAGCCATAGGGCGTAAGATAAACTATAAATATCCTGTCAAACTACCTGATCTAAGGGTAGCTCCTGGAAGGTAGGGTGGTAATTATAATTTAGGAGAGAGACATCGAAATGGAAATAAATAAATAAAACATCAATATGTTGAACATACCTCCGCTGCACCAAACGAATGAAGTGTTGTGGTGGAACAAAGGCACGCTCCATGTCTACCAAGTCAACTACCATTTGCTTTGCTTTACCTTTAAACACATCAAGCGCAGAACTTGCAATTGCAATTACCTGTTTCAATTATTTTCAAATCAGAACTAAAATATTTTGGTTCAGCCTCCTTTACTTTTATTCTTTTTGCATTTTCTGATTTCTTTACACTCATGACTCATCCGTTAGCCCCTTTAATAAAAAAAATGGAGAAATCCAGAAACCTGGAATGATAAGCAACAAATATTGCACACACTACCTCTCTCTTAAATGGTGGGTATCTTCCAAGGCCCGGTGTAGCGTTTGCAGCTTGTGACACTATATCCACAAGTACATGATGCACCTAATTTAACAAAGAATTAGAACAGTAGATGGATATGAGCTCCAAAGTGTAAGAAGTATAACATGTCCACATGATGGTAACAATACAGCCAGCATGTACAGTCGATTACAGTAAGCAAAGAGTATCCACAACAAGTTGACTAAGGAATAAAATGTTTAGAATCACTGTGATGACTTATATGATGCTGATAAGCATGATTCACCTCATCAACACAAAGCCGTGATGGTTCTTTTGCCATTTCAAGGACACTCTTTATTAAGGATCTTAACCCCTTTTCAGGAGATATAAGATATGGTTGGTAACCATCTGCTTCTAGCACAATCTGATAGAAAAATAACAACCAAAGGAACAATTAGATTGAAAAATAACACCTACATGAAGTAAGTTAAAACATTTAAAACAGAAAAAAAAACATCCAAAGGACAAGTACCCTTTTGACATTGTTAATATCAAAGTGTCTGTCCAATGGAAGCTGCTTGATCCTGTTAGGAAAATTTCCCTCAAAACTGGCAACAATCTTCCATCCATTACCCTAAGAAAGGTTAACAATACAATTTTAAGTTAGAGGGCAGTCCTAACAAATATCCATATTAGAAATTGCATTGTTGGCACATCAAATACCAAGGGAAATGAGAAGGTAATAACCATAGCTCTAAATATAAATTTCTATGACTAGCATAAGCCATGCAATTCGATGAAACTTCTTTACCTCACCACCAGTAACATGCCTCAAGAATTTCTCCTCAAATTCCCGACAAAGCTCCAATGCCAGAGCTCTCGTACCTTCAACACTAGAAACCATTGACTCCCCAAGTTTTACTAGTTCATCCTGAACTATCTGGGACTTGCCCTGAAGTCTGTAAATATTACCCAAACAAGAAAATAGGAAGCACAAAAGGGGATGATACTTAAGTATTGAACAGCTCTACTGCTATCCATTAGGAGTCAGCTCTAGAAGTAGACTTCAAGACTACTTCCACTGCTCATTGTACTCTTTATTATGCACAAATTTTCTAGATTCATCAAAATATAACTGCCTACAGTCTCTCTCATCCTTCTACCTCCACACATACACCATTTTATCTGGAGTTAGAGCACTACATAACTCATTTTCTGTTAAATATATAACTTTCAGTTAAGGCTATCACGTCTCTTAGGAAGGAGCTCTCTGCTAGTCTCAGTGAATACAGAAAATAATCATGCATATAAGCAAATAATCATGAAAAGCTGTTTTAAAAAAAAGGGATATAGACCCTAGGCAGGACACTAGAAAACTAAAAGCCCGACTTTTCTTTCCTTAATACAGGGGATCATAAGCAATGGCTGGAAGATATACCCAGAAACAATATTTGGAAGCCTGACTTTCATGCGATTGCGTATTTGTGCAGCCAATGATTCCACCAAAGCTATTCTACCAAGCTTGCCTTGTGGAGCCCCGGTTAAGATAGACTTGAGACTCTCACTTTCAGCTCGCCAAGCAGTTTCTAAGGAGTTTTCTGTTCCAGCATTTCCAGAAGCAGTAGCTATCGACACAGACTGGCCAATTAAAGCAACCCATGGCATATCAGCTGTACTTCTTGGTCCTTGACCCAACAATAACGCCTGTACAGCAGCAAGGGCTTTAGGTTCTGAGGCAGCTTGATCTATTTTGCTGATTACACCAATGGTTCTCGTTCCTACAATCAATCAGACAAAAGAAGACTGACCACCGAAAGGCAAGCAAAAATGTTGTCCAAGAGGTTCTATAAGAATTCTTGTAAGAGCATAATGCAATACAGTTCTCAAACTCACCTTCTGAATCATACTCCTTAGCAAGTCTGAGAGCTTTTGATGAAGAAACTTCTGGCGCCTGAGAAGCAGGAATGATCACCAACAAAATTGCGTCGTTGTGTGCCACATAGTCACTGATCTAATGAAAGATAGATTAGGAAAATAAGACCACCCATCCAACACCGAATAATAAGCAAGTTTAGAAAAATATGCATATTACTGCAACATTAACGGCCTAAACACATCTTTTACAAAAACTACTCAACTTACCATAGACTCATCCACAATCCGCTGTTCCAACCCAGGCAGATCAATTAATTTCAAAGGTGGAGCTGAAGAATAAATGCAAAATAGTCAAAAGACTGCCCAATGAATGAGAAACGAAGAAGTGCAATCTCTTTAACATCTCAATCGCTCAATCCCTTCAACTTGTAATATTAGCACACATAATTATATCAGAAATTGGGCCTCTATTTTCCATGAATCTGAAGTTCCATTCACATCTTTGTTAAGAAATCCAGCCGACCAACAAAAACAGAATAGCGAACCAGTTCCAGGTTGCTAAAAGTATACATCATTTAATATCAACCATAAAGTCCTGAAGCCATAGGGACAGATAAACCATACATAATTATTACCAACCAAAAGAGGAAGCCAGGGGTAGAAACTAGCCTGTACTAGTGCGCAGCTTTAAATATATCTCATCACGAGTCTTTCCTGATGAGCCCTTGCTGAGTCTATCCTGAAGAGAATGCCTAAGAGCACCTATTGTCAGCCAAATATGACAAGAACAAAGGTTAGTTGCAAGCAGTATTTAATAAAAGTACTGGAGGCAGATATGCCATTTGTTGAGACCCACAAGATGTTATACAAACAACCAAAAATTTGAAGTAAACCAATAGTAATCAAATAGTCTTGTTTGTCTAAGTAGCCTTACTTGCAGACACCTGCTGAGTTTTATTGTCAATTTGCAAAACAATGGACTTGCTACTTAGAGAGCTATCCCTGTTTAAATCAATGCTTATGGGAGCCCGTGTAGCACCATTTTCACCAGTTGGCTGTCCACAGTATTAAAAAAAATTAAACAGTTCAATGACAAGCACTTAGTTCAGAAGAAAAAGGGTAATCACTTCTCACAGAAAATTCTTACCAAAACTGGATGTCCAATCAGACTATTCAACACTGCTGATTTACCCGCACCCTGGACAGTTATTTAGAAGAAAAATATTAAACACGTGATGAATGAAAACATATCAGATAACCATCAAAAATTAGATTACCAAAAGGCTAACCCTCGTATGTATTATCAATGTAGTATTGGCACAAGCAGATGATCAAAAGCAGGGATAACGAAAAATCATGAAAGATACAGCTAAAAAATATGCATCAATGGATAGGATGCTAAACAAAAAAAGTGAATTGAATCTTAGATTCATTAAAACTTCTGCATTTACGACAGCTTCGCATCTGTTAATATTTTACCCAATTCTGAAATGACCAAAATACTTAGCAAAGGATACTTACCAGTTGTTGCTATTTCATACATCAATCTAGTCAAAAACTTCATATAAGAAAACCAAGAGGTCTGATCTGAGGAGGTGCAAAGTTCTTTTAATTATTTGACAAGGAATACAGATGTTATGATGACAGGAAGAATGAGAGTAAAGCTAACAAAGCCAAGAAATCTGTTAAATTACCAAAAGGGAATATCCTTAGAATACATCATTAGCCATGAAAGAGACCAAAATAAAAATTAAATCTAACTCAAGCCTAAAAGCTATGCTAGTCTCTTAATAATTTTGAGTGGTGGAGATGTCCAAATTTCAGCTCCATGATGTTAATATTATGGATAATTGCGTGTTTTTCTCAAAGAAAGATCAAGAGAAAGAGCTCTACAAGGCCTGATTTCGCAAAAAAAATCATGACATTGTTTCATAGAAAACTAAGATCCAAGTCCTTCACCAAGCCACAACTGAGAGAGAAATTTGCATTCTAGATGGAATTCCCAAGGCAATAGCGGGGAATAAGATAGCCAACTGAACCTATAATCATTAACAGGATAATAAACTTAAATCATAAGTCCACAAACTCGCATAATAAAACAAAACCTGCGTTCACTAATCAATTCCCTCGAAAAATCTCTCAAATATTTTCTTCGTAGGATTTGAAACTAATTGCATCCTTACTTTATTTTCCTAATGGTACAACAATACATATTGTGAGTTTGCAAACTAAGAAGCTATTAGGCTACAAAGAGTTGCATTATAGCCAATTCGGCAGTTTCAGTTCCATAACATGTTCCATATGTGAAAATGCAACAAAAAACTTATTTACTACTTAGAATAAAGAAAATCCTGGATGTGCATCCAAGGAGAACCTAAATGTTGTAACCTCCAGAAGTGATTAGATAATCATATAACTCAATATAAGCCCTATTTCTGTGCTTCATGGCTTGTTCATTCAAAATTCAAATAATAATTTTCACGAACAAGTTACTAAAGCAAAATTGCAGCATACTAATTTTTTTGAGTCAAATTGACAAAAGGCTTCATTCGAAGTCTCCAATTTGTTGGTAAACAACCTTTGTTGTTCAAAAGGAACTAACATTAAATATCAATCAATAACCAACCAACTTTTAAGACTTTCTTACACTTCACCTTGAGTCTCCCACTTTCCATTTCAGGAAATTTCAAACTGACTCTCCACTAAATGATCATCATTACTTCATGAAACTAATACAAAACTCCCATTAAAGAGTTTTTTTTTTTTTTAAAAAAAGCCTCTATTCATCATTTTCACACTTTTGGAGTTTAGCATTGTTAGACAAGGTGAAAGGAGGAAGTATTGAGATAGTAGCGTAACTCCCATGAAGTTCAAAACTACTAAAGCTAGTTAATCGATACATCTACTGAGAGACGTTTTGATACCAAAATACCCGCCATGTGGCACCTCCCTCATACTGTCATACATGACAACCCTCCACATCATCCTTCATTACAACCACTCAAAAATGTTAGACTATTGTAATTAAGACAGGGGAAAAACTCAACGTAGTGCTCTAACTTGATGCCACATAGATGAAGTAAAAGAACTTGTCCACTAATCCCATCTATTTGGAGTGTCATTGTATAATTTTGCAGCGAGCACGACACTGATAGAATAGAGAATGCTACTATGAAATGGGTGAGACACGAAAAAGAAGCCCTATAAATGAATCTAAATCAAGCCATTTAGATAAGTCCTCTGACTGAATCACTAGAAACTATAGCTCCTCTTCACTTCCAAGCTTCAGAGCTCTCAAAAGCAGCCATTATCACTAATACTACTATATGAACTTACCATTCAATATTATGACTTATTCCTGCTATAATAAACCAAACGCATCAACCACAACTCGCTATCGATTGTAGGACCGATAATTTATCAACCATTACAAAAATGCAACAGGCACCGACACTATCTCAAATCTTGCAATTCTCTCAAGAAACCCCAGTCTTATAAGGATTCACATCATCAAACTATCCAGAAAAACGAAACTCTCAAAATCAAACCTTTAAACTGAGAATTAAAACAACCAAATCAAGCAGCAGATCTCAAACATCTTGCAACTAAAATGAAGCACAATAAAGAAAAGGCAACTTACGACATTGCCAAGTGCGACAGCATTGAGGAAAGTGGAGTTGCGGCGAGAAGATGACACAGAAGTATCATCAACATCTTCATCAGCGAGCACAGCAGCAGCTTGGCGCATCGCATCTGAAAGCTGAGACAATTCTTCGATCGCCTCCATTGTTTTAGATCAAAATCGAATCTAAGGAAAGAGATCGAAGAAAGAAAGAGTAGATCAAACGCAGAGGAGAGAGAAAGAGATATAGATCGAAGCGAAAGATGTGGGAGGAGAGAGAGAAACCCTAGAAACTGAAGAAATTTGGAGGAAGATTTTGAATTGAAGGAGGAGATCGAAATAAGAAGAGAGAGAAAATTCAAATGGGGGTTTCCAACTTTTTTGAACTTGTTCAGTCAGATTAAGAGAGAGGGTGGGGTGGGTTGAGGAGCGGTGATGTGATGAAATACAAATATACCAACTGGAAGTTGCTGAGGGAGGAGAGTTTTTCAAAGCTAACTCAATTTCTTAATTGGCTTGTTTTTTCAAGTAGCCTTCTAAAATGAGATTAGAATATCAATGAGTAAAAGATAAGTTCAAAAACCCATCTAAAATATATCCAAAGAGAGATAATCGATTTTCAGGTTGTTTTAGTAACTAATATTTAATGTGCGGTTTAATTTTATTTTATATTGTTGGTCATAATTAAATTTTTTTTTTTTTTTTTTTTTTTTTTTTTTTTTTTTTTTTTTTTTTTTTTTTTTTTTTTTTTTTTTTTTTTTTTTTTTTTTTTTTTTTTTTTTTTTTTTTTTTTTTTTTTTTTTTTTTTTTTTTTTTTTTTTTTTTTTTTTTTTTTTTTTTTTTTTTTTTTGGTAAAGGTGTTATATAAAATGTTTTCCCTTTTTGGGGGGGTGGTCGTGTCTACCATCTAATTTGCTTTAAAAAAAAAATAAAAATAAGTAAAAACATCAAAATATATCCAAAAACGATTGTTAGTAACTAATATTTAATGTGCGGTTTAATTTTATTTTATATTGTTGGTCATAATTATAAGGACAATAATATGAAAAGGTATACTATATCAAAGTTCTACTATATATGAAACTAGTTTTTGGATCCGTGCATAATGTACGGGAAGTTTTTTTTAATCGATTGTTTGTAGGATGGATAATACATTAAATTATCCACACACTAAATAATAAAATTAGAACATAGATAGATAAACAACTTTTCATAGATAGACGATGCTTCTCTTCATGTGCAAGTGTTAATATTGTAGATAGATAAACAACTATTCATACATAGATAGATAGCTTTTGAACCTATGCATGATGCACGGATATTTTTTGTTTCATATCTTATTATATTTATTTTTTCAAATCACGTTTTTCTCAAGGGTGAAATAGTGTAATGTGATTAAATATATGATGAATTATTTTATAGTCAAACCTTTTTTTTTCCAACAATGATTTATTCTGCAACTTTCTAAATATGTAGTCTAAAAATAGTTACATTAAATTTTTAATGTGAATTGAAGTAAGCTTTAGGTTTGATAGAGTTATCTTATTTGCAAATTTGTTATTAAAATGCTTCTTATTTGATTAAATAAAATATATTTTCACATATGTTTAGGAGTTATTTAGCCATTACAAAACATTAGATAATAGATTCTTTATACACAATCTAAATATTTAATATTGCAAGACATCATATCATATCATATCATATCATATCATATAATATAACTAATATATAAAGCAGAGTACAAAAGTCAGCTCACGAGGTCGCGACATTTGGCGTTCTCATTGGACGCCATTTGTTGCGCTCATTAAGTGTCATGTCATATTTTTACGAATATAAATATAGTTCTAAATTGATTAAAATACAAATAGAATTTAGGATAAGAATAAATAGAGTTGGGTTCACAATGAAAAACTTAAATATAGTAAATTGATTATAACTTTTAATATGTAGTTCGTAAAAATATAATTTTTGTACCATTGAAAAGTGTTTAAAAAGTACTTTAAAATAAGATCCATTTATACTATATTTAAAATTTTATATTAAAGTAACATATAAAAGGAAATATTGACTAAACTAACGTATTAAAGTAACCTACTGCAATTGGAATTAGCGATTCAATTAGAATTAGGGTTAAATTATTAAAGTAACCCACTGCAATTGGAATTAGGGATTCAATTAGAATTAGGGTTGGTCGCGACATTTGGCGTTCTCATTGGACGCCATTTGTCGCGCTCATTAAGTGCCATGTCATATTTTTTTTTTTGAATATAAATAGAGTTCTAAATTGATTAAAATACAAATAGAGTTTAGGATAAGAATAAATAGAGTTGGGTTCACAATGAAAAACTTAAATATAGTAAATTGATTATAACTTTTAATATATCGTTCGTAAAATTTTAATTTTTGTACCATTGAAAAGTGTTTAAAAAGTACTTTAAAATATCCATATATAATATATTTAAAATTTTATATTAAAGTAACATATAAAAGGAAATATTGACTATACTAACGTATTAAAGTAACCTTACCGCAATTGGAATTAGCGATTCAATTAGAATTAGGGTTAAATTATTAAAGTAACCCACTGCAATTGGAATTAGGGATTCAATTAGAATTAGGGTTGGTCGCGACATTTGGCATCCTCATTGGACCCCATTTGTCGCGCTCATTAAGTGCCATGTCATATTATTTTTTGAATAGAAATAGAGTTCTAAATTGATTTAAATACAAATAGAGTTTAGGATAAGAATAAATAGAGTTGGGTTCACAATGAAAAACTTAAATATAGTAAATTGATTATAACTTTTAATATATAGTTCGTAAAATTATAATTTTTGTACCATTGGAAAGTGTTTAAAAAGTACTTTGAAATGAGATCCATTTATAATAAATTTAAAATTTTATATTAAAGTAACATATAGTTTACGCATGATAGAGTGAATGTCCGAGATCATATAGTGAGTTTACGCATGATATAGTGAGTGTCGAAATGATATACTTCCTCCGTTTTTTTACCCGCAACACTTTTCTAAAAGAGAAATAATTAATTACTTTACAACACTTTCTATTTTTGCTTTTCCTTTCTCTCTATCTCTCTCCAATCACATGGGCCCTCTCTTTTTTTTCCTCTCTACCTCTCTCATACCCAAAAATTGCATTGGAGTTGATGAAAAAAAAAAGTGTTGGAAGTAAAAAAAAACGGAGGAAGTAGTGAATTGTTGAGAAATGATGTAGTTTCCGCATAATATAGTATGTTTCTGAATGATATAGTGAGTTTCTTCATGACATATAAATTAGAAACCAACGTCAAAGATAATGACAAAATCATATAATAACTTTCAGTTGTTCTATGTCAGATAAAAATAACGGCAAAATATAGGGGTGTAAATATTTAAAAACTCTACCTCTTCTTCACGAAAAAGCCAGGACATTTACCCGGGTTCCATTACTAGTAGCTAATATATAAAGCGTAGTACAAAAGTCAGATCACAAGGTCGCGACATTTGGCGTTCTCATAGGACGCCATTCGTCACGCTCAGTAAGTGTCATGTCATATTTTTTTTGAATATAAATAGAGTTCTAAATTGATTAAAATACAAATAGAGTTTAGGATAAGAATAAATAGAGTTGGGTTCACAATGAAAAACTTAAATATACTAAACTGATTATAACTTTTAATATATAATTCGTAAAATTATAATTTTTGTACCATTGAAAAGTGTTTAAAAAGTACTTTAAAATAAGATCCATTTATCATATATTTAAAATTTTATATTAAATTAACATATAGCAACTGCATGATAGAGTGAATGTCTGAATCATATAGTGAGTTTCTGCATGATATAGTGACTGTCGAAATGATATAGTGGATTGTTTAAAAATGATGTAGATTCTGCATGATATAGTATGTTTCTGAATGACATAGTGAGTTTCTCCATGACATATAAATTAGAAATCAACGTCAAAGATAATGACAAAATCATATTATAACTTTCAGTTGTTCTATGTCAGACAAAAATAACGGCCTATAATAGGGGTGTAAATATTTAAAAACTCTACCTCTTCTTCACAAAAAAGCCCGAGCATTTCCCGGGTTCCAATACTAGTTCTAGTATATAATGCAGTATTTTCTAATTAAATTGTTATAAAGAAAAAGCATTTTACCAGGTTGTAAAAACATTAAGTAAATTGCAAATTTAATTTAGTACGCCTATAGATAGCCTATATTAGGGCACCCTTATTCATGAGTAGAATAAAAGGTTGTGAGCCCAATCTTAATTTTTGGGGCTTTAATCATGAATGGGAATAAGAGTGTGGAGTGATTGGAAGGAAAAAGAATGTTGGGACGAGTGAATCGATGATCAGGCGTGGGAGTGGGCCCACTGCCTGATCTGTCAAAAGTAAAAAAAAATTGGTTTCCCTCTAGCCAAAACACTGCATTTTGGCTGGAGCTAAATGCAGCGTTTTGACTGGAGGGAAACCAAAGAAATTACTTTCTACTACACTGCAGCTGGCAGCTGACACGCATGTCAGCACCAGTTGCATCGTGACATTTGTCATGCTCCAGGCCACATGTCATTCTATAATTGGTTATTAAAATATAACCGTTGTAAATTTTGAAACGATTATATTTTTAAAAATCAAATAAAAAAATGCCAACGGCTCTATTTTTCCGAGCTTTATAAATAGAGACCCATTATGCTATATTTTAGACACACTTAATTTTCTCCATCTTCACTGATTTCTTCTATTTGTTGTATTTAATTTCATTACTCTTCTTCCTTTGGTCTTTGTTTATAAATTCTTATAATATGGATGCTAATCATCCTAATTATATAAGCAATCAAAACCAAAACCACTCAAAAAAACCAAATGCTTAGACAACAAAATCGCTCAAATACCTCTCAAAATCACTCAAATTATCATCAACCCTCTCAAATAATTACAAACAAAGGGGTGAAAATTCTCAAAATTATTCTCCTCAATGTGATAACCTTTACCATGAATCTCCATCTCAAAATGTTAACCTTTCATATTGTCAATCAGATTCTAATTATAGATTTTTTCAATACCAAGAAGATTCATGTCCAAACAATGAGATCGATGGTGATGACGATGGTATGGTCAATACCAAGAAGGTGAATGATGGTGGTCAAAATCAAGAAGGTGATTATTCTGATGGCTATGATGAGTTTGTTAAGCCAACTCAATCCTTTTCACAATTACTATCACCTTCTCTCTCTCATCAACCACCTCCCTCTCACCCACCACCCACTCAATCACAAAACCCAACTACTACAGTCTGCAGAAACAAGTTGTGGTGGTAATAGGGTTTGGGATCATATTGAAGATGAAAATCTTATCTCAGCATTTATGAACACTTCTCTTGATAAGGTGACCGGGACGAGCCAAAAGAAAGGCATCTTCTGGGGAAAAGTTTCGGAAGCTTTCGAGGTAGGAAGAAGGGCCAACCCAATAGAAATTGCTCCAAGAAATATGGATATGGTGAAAGGTCATTGGAGTAGAGTGGTCAAGACGATAATGACGTTCTTCGAGAAGCTCATTTATTTCATAATAGGAAACATGGTAGGTTCATACTCGAACATGCTTGGAAAATGTTGAGGAAGTTTCGCAAATGGAGGTTCAGAGTTAAAAAAATCATTGGAAACTCCACGTGGTCGCCCCAAAGCTCCACAAGAAAATGTGGATCCACCTGGAAGCGGAAGTAGCATAAAAGGCCGAGAGTTTATGGAAGTGACTCAATGCACAAGACACCTATACCAGTGGTGAAGGAGGTGAAGTGGAGCCACGACCCTATGGTGTGAAGAAGGTGAAGTCCAAGCTCAAAGGGTGGCTGGTCAAACAATTAATTGAGTGTTTCAATTCATTTAATGAAAGACTTCGGCTCCATTCAGAGTCTAGGAGTGGAGATGCTGAAAGAGAAAGGGAGAGGTTGGAGGTCGAAAGCAGAAGGTTGCTCTAAAGCAACAACAAATGGAGTTGCAAACGAGGAGCTTGAACTTGCAAGAGTATCATAAGAATTGGGATTTGCTACAAGCATTGTCTATGAAGGAAAATCGAGCATCATTTGAGGAGGCAATGATTGAGAAACTAACAGCATGGTCTCAGAATAATCAAAATGTTTTAAGTTTAGTTTATGTTTAAGTTGAGTTTATGTTTAAGTGTAGTTCATGTTTGAGTTTAAGTTTATGTTTATGATTACGTTTAAGTTTAAGTTTAAGTTTAAGTTTAAGTTTAAGTTTAAGTTCATGTATGTTGAAGTTTATGTAAAAGTTAACATTATGTTGAAGTTTATGTTTATATGTATGTTTAAGTTCAATTAAAAGTTCAATAAAACATGTTAGTTTATGTTTATGTGTAATTTTTGTTTACGCTTAATTATTATCTGAATTGGCATCTCAATGCAGCTTTTGACATTATTATTCTGCTTTTGACTTAATAATGCAGCTTTTTACATTATTGTTCTACTTTTAACATGATTGTTCAACTTTCTACATTATTGTTCTGCTTTTTACATTATTGTTTAGCTTTTTACACTATTGTTCTGCTTAATTTTTACATTATTCTTCTGCTTTTTATATTATTGTTTTGCTTTTTTACATTATTGCTTACACTATATAACTCGATCATACTTGTTCACCATTTGCTCACACCAAAACTAAACACATAGGCAAATTTGTAGATTAAACTCCTTCAACTTAAACTTTAGCGCTTCAAGTTCCTCTGATTCTAAGGAGGAAAGAAGATCATCCCGAGCAAGATGTGATCAAGAAATAGATGATTTCTTAATCATAGTCGTTCAACCAACTCTTCCAACTCTTATATCAAATGTTACTCGAACACCAAGGAATAGAAGAGCAAAAGTGACTGATGAAAGTGAGGAACATCGCCGCCCTATTCGAGGCAGGGAGGAAGCCCATAGATGATTGTTCAATGATTACTGTGTTGAACAACCAGTCTATCCTGCTCATTTATTTCGTCGAAGATTTCGAATGCAGCGACATGTCTTTCTTTGCATAATGGAAAGTGTAGTTGCAAATGATGAATAGTTCATTCAAAAAAGGGGTGCGCAACATGCATCATGACGTACGACACTGTGCGCACCACCTTTGTTGCTTTCATTTGATGGTTACTCAATGGTGCAAGTTGGTTTTTGTTATGTTTTCATCATTTGTCCTACTAGTTTCCCGTCCTTGTCCTTGTTGGAATTTTGAAACAACATTACATAACTTCATTAATAGCCATTATAATTCTCATATTCGAAACTTCCCTGTTAATCGTTAATCATATCAGGGGTTCAAATTTTGGTGTCTACATCAGGAAGAACCCTAATTACTCTCTCGAGCTAATCAGGGAAGCCCGATTAGTCACTCATGGCCTATTCTCATGGCATGAGTAACTGAACTAGCAATTTCATAACAAGATGATTAATCAAGAAACACTAAATCAAGAAATGACTATTTTCATAGAAAACTCAATCTAACAACCAAACCTAGTCTACCCCTAGCTCCTTTTCATTCTCAATCCTACACTACGGGTTTCTAAATGCAAGCTAGGTGGTTGATCAATCACCCAACAAACCAAAGAAAACAAGTTTGATCAACAAGTTAAACCACAATGCCATCCCCTAACCTAGATTAAATATCTACGGACTAATTTAAAGCTACATCCCTTCCCCTAGTAAAGGACTACTGTAGACACATAATCGTGTCTCCCCATTTAAGGATCCAATGATGAAACATATCGCGACATTAGTTGGTGACCCAACGGAGGAGCAATCTAAAGAACCATTCTAAAATGTGTTTCGAAATGATATTCTAAAGCCCAATTAATTGTTCATGATGATTAATTGTATTTCAAGCCTATAAAATGTTTTAAATCCATTTTAAAAGCCCAATCAAATATTTATTATTTTAATAAATGTTTTTCATAATCATTTTCATTATCTTCAATCAAAAATCAGATTTTTGATCCGTAAAATTCCATCTCCGGAATTTTAGGGATAGAAAAGTATCTTCGAAAGACGCGCAAAGGAATATGCTCGAATATTCCCGAATATGCGCCGGACGCGGGGGCTGCACTCAGCACGCCACGTGCGTCCAGCACATAGGCCAGAACGCGTCAGGCGAGCCAATGAGCGCCTGACACGTAGATTTTGTGACTCACACAGAGTCCTGCGTCAGACGCAAGTCCTGTGTGAGACGCAACTTTCTTTTCTATCTTTTCAAAAACGCGTTTACACATGCCTAAACTTGATTGGGCTGGCTGCGTCAGGCACACCAATGTGCGCCTGACGCGTGGCATTGCGGCTGCCACGTAGGCTTGCGCCCAGCGCAAGGCTTGCGTGGAGCGCAAGTATGCTTTTTCCTATAAATACCCGTATTTTCCCGAATTACGGACGGTTTTTCATATCATGATTTCACGCACATAAATTATCTCGACTACTCCGAAATACTTCGAAAACACTCAAATACTTCAAACACTCGAATACTTTCAATCAATCAATAATTTCACACTGCGTTCTTGGTTCCACGATTGCTCCGCCTAAAGATTGTTGTGCTCCTCAATATAAGCCGCATAGGTATAATACCTGAGGATCCTTGAATCAATTTTTTTTTATATTGAAGTTACTAATCATTTGTTTCATGATGTAGACCTTTGGTATAAAATCGCTATACTGTATATTCTAACCCTTTTTCTATACTTTCTTTTATTTTATTTCATTATTATTCATACCTTTGTATATTATATGTCTGCCTAATCATTCTATGCATATTATATGATTGTCCCTGCTTTATTGCTTTTATCACCCCTTATGTTATTTTTGCTAATCAAAGACATAAAGAACTGTTCTAATATTAATCAGATTAATTTGGACAACCTGTTAGGTTCCCTGTAATATTGATTACCTAATAATATGTCACTAAAAAAAATAGTCTTTTTATGTGTTTCCTGAACCAACTTAGACTAATTATTTTTAGGGTGCTTAAAACATTATTTGATTATTCTTTGGCATAAAATCTGTAATGAATCGATGTTTAGTAGAGGCCAACTTTGGGCGAATGTGGTTCATTATGACTATATTCGTACCCTCACCCCCGAACTCAATCTTTGATTCACTTTGACCATCTATGGAGTCAGGACGGGGAAATCTACATTGGATAATTTGTCCCTATGTTTTTCCCATATCCAATTAGGTTTATGATTGTTCCTAAAAAGAATTGTTGGTGACTTCTTTCAATACAAAACAATTTTCAATAAAACCTTAACAGTGGGGTAGTCAAATCTAATACGCGCTCACACCGCGGAGGCGAAATAAAAACACGTCTACAATTTGGCGACTTCACTGGGGAGGATTTTAAAATTTTTTTTTTTTTAAATGAGTGGGTGAAACTTGAAAAATACGTATCATTCTTATTTTTATGCCTTTGAATAATATACTGTTTTGCATATGCATGGCTCTTTGTTCGGCCACCATAAGGACAATCTACCTTGCCTCATTAGCACATGTTCTATGTGTGAGGTCACCCCCGGGGGGTTTGCGCTTTGTCCTTCCAAAAAGCTTCCTGAGCGATAGTGTTGGATCTTAGTCATAAGCAAACCTACCCAACCATGGCATTGTTCTCTTGTTCCTGACTTGAGACTGGAGTGCGTCTTACACGTGGCCACCTCTTTAAGCAGGGGTACGAAGCGTGGGATCAATCTCTTAGTCATGGACCCTTTTCAGACTGAACTTAAACCTGACCAATAGTTGAATGTAGAACTGGACTTTTGCACTCATGTTTCCTGACACTTATGTGTGATTGCAATTTTTGCCTGCTAATATGCTTTACGCCCGAAATTATTGCAACTCGCGTCTAAAACAAATCGTCGTTTTCGCTCGAACATTCGTCAATTTACCAACACGCGTGCCGCAGAGCATTGCGCCAAACGCATTAAGTTGCGCCTGGCGCAATGCAACTGCGCCAGACGCATAGGCTGTGCGCCGCGCGCAATAGTTGCGTGGCACGCAGCCTATTCGTCCCATGCTTATTGGTCTTTTGACCTTTATTCGAGTCTAAGATAACAAGTTTGCATCGTATCATATTCAAAAAAAAAAAATCAGTCTTTTCATGCAAGCTCAAGTCCGTCTAAAAAAAATACATCTAAAGGGTCATTGTACAACTAGAGTTGTCATGCATATCTACCTCTTCCCATTTTCTCCCTGCTGTTCAATTAATCTTCCCTATCAATCCTACCTTACCATATTCAATCAAATTTCAAAATCTTACATTTTTTTCAAAATCAATCCTACACCCTTTCTATTCTACCTTTTTCAAAAAAGCATTTACTAATCATCATCCTACATGACATTTGCAAAAATATTTTTCAAAATTAATCCATCATTTTTTCCTAACAAAAGATAAAACAAAAGGGTTCCTTTCAAAAACGATTTTTAAAAATTCTAAGCCCATTCTAAACACCTTCATTCAATCCAATCCAATTAACCAAATCCAATCCATCTTGCATTCATTCTAGGCCCATATGCATTAGAGTCCATTTCACATTCATATAGGGTCCATCTAATTCGAGTCCATGCATTCATATTAGGCTCGCTAGCATTAGAGTCCATCTTAGGCCCATATAAGTCTAGCTCATGTCAAAACCTAGCCCCATTTGCATCTTTATGTGAACCCTAGTCTATGTCGATCCCAGTCCAAGTCTAATCTAACTCTATTCCAATCCAATGTCAAGCCCATGTGCATTTTCAAGTCTAACGTTAAACCCATATAGGACTAAGTCCAGAATTAGGTCCGCATAAGGCCCAACTCATTTCCAAAGTCAATCCGGTCAATTCCAAACCCATGTAGGACCGAAGTCCAAACCTCCTTTGACCTAGCTAAGCTAGTCATCCCTGTAAGACCATAAAGGCACCCATTTGACCTAGCTAAGCTAGTCATCCCTGTAAGACCATAAAGGCACCCCTTTGACCTAGCTAAGCTAGTCATCCCTGTAAGACCATAAAGGCACCCCTTTTGACTTAGCTAGGCTAGTCATCCCTGTAAGACCATAACGGCACCCCTTTGACTTAGCTAGGCTAGTCATCCCTGTAAGACCATAACGGTACCCCTTTGACTTAGCTAAGCTAGTCATCCCTGCAAGACCATAACGACACCCCTTTGACCTAGCTAAGCTAGTCAACCCCGTAAGACCATAACGACACCCATTGATTTAGTAAAGCTAATTACCCCTA
Organism: Beta corolliflora; assembly: GCA_947648045.1. Classification (NCBI taxonomy): domain Eukaryota; kingdom Viridiplantae; phylum Streptophyta; class Magnoliopsida; order Caryophyllales; family Amaranthaceae; genus Beta; species Beta corolliflora. Next base: position 175,776 of record CANSZD010001077.1, on the reverse strand, counting down.
AGACCTTAAAGGCACCCTTTCGAGTTTAGCGAAGCTACTCCTATCTTACATCTATAGCAATATCAAATCATCAAGTCTGGCGAAGCCAATTCCTTCCTAAGCCTAGTGAAGCTAGCGTAAACAATCCTTTTGAGCCCAGTCTATTTGCCAAGTCTAGTCCAGTCTGCTTGCATAGTCCAGTCCAGTCCAGTCATTTGCATCTGCATATAGTTAGGCCCATGTCACCATCATGACTATAATCATACCCATTTCTAATCATCCCCCGTTTCCATTTCACTTTCCATTTCTCGTCCCCATTTCCACTTTCATCTTTATTTCTCATCTCCATTTCTCCATCCCTCATTTCCATTTCTCATTTCGAAAGCATCATTTCTAAAAATTTACGAGGTCCATTCGATTTCTGTTCAGGACGGATCGTGAGATTATAACTTGGGAACGCACGACGAGAGAGGATACAAGGTCGGCCTACTCCTAGACTCGTTAAACGCATCCTTACATTTTCGGACGAATCCTCAGACTCTTCGAATCATCATCCGAAATGGGAGACACTAATGAACGGCTCGGTGCCATTATGGCCCAACTTCAACTGATGAACTCACGTCTTGAGGAAAAAGATAAAGAGATTAAGGCGCTGAGGGAGAAGCTAACTGAGGAGGACGAGCAAGGCGACACTCCACCACCATTCAAAACCAACACAGATTTGAGGTTTGAAAAACTCGAGCAATTGATCCAGTCAATTCCTGCGCTCGAGGGTCAGTCTCATGGCCATGACATCATTGATCGTGAACTGAGGGACAAGCTCCCTAAAAAGGTAACATTGGGTGACCTCCCAAAATTCAAGGGGTCGAAGACCCAGATGACCACTTGAGAGCTTTCTCCATCTTTATGGCTCTCAAGGGCATGAGCAAGGACCTGTTTGCTTATGTCTTTCCTTTAACCTTAGATGCACATCCATCCAAGTGGTTCGAGTCACTTTGAATAAAGCCAAGTCGAATGACCGGGACTACATCGAGAGAAGAGTTCCACAAACAATACATCTACAATACTAAACTTCCCATTGGCCTTCGTGAGTTGGAATTATAAGCAGAATTCCAACGAAGACTTTGTCACCTTCCTCAACAGATGGAGGGAAAAGGCTGCACAAATGACTAACAGGCCATCCCAAGAGGATCAAGTCTGGTTGGTGATCCGTAACCTGCAGCCCAAGTATGGGGATCATATCAAGTTCCAACCTATAGAGTCTTTCACAAAGCTCTATAAGGTGGGCCTGCTGATTGAAGAAGAGGTACAGGCTAACAAGAACAAGGGTTCTAACAACAATAAATCTTTCAAGAAGAGTAATACTAACCCTTCTACCTCTAAAAGCAGCGACATCAATGCTCTAACTACTGACAAGAAAGGTTATCAAGGCCCTCAAAAGACATTCACTCCTTTAGGCATGTCCCTAGAAGAAGTCTTCACTAGGCTTCGGGCGAAGGGAGCGATTCGGGCTCTTGGCCCTACTCCGGACCCTCCTCTTGAGAAGAGATCCAGTAGATGGAATCCTAATTCCTACTGCAAGTACCATCAAGGGAATGGGCATCTGACATCACAATGCTGGACTTTGAAGCATCATCTGCAGGATATGGTTGAAGACGGTAGATTACCAATTCCGCCTGCGGCAAAAGTCAACAATAGCGGCAACCCCTTGGGAAATGCCTAAATAATGCAGAAGGCTTAGTCGTTTAGCGCTAGTTTTCTAGGTCGAGTCGGAGAGTCCCTCCCCTAGCTATTTCATTTCCCTTCCTGTCAAGTCTATGTCAGTTAGGTTTTTTTTTACTTCTAATAAGCCTTGTTTCATTTATTTTCAATCAATAAAATAATTGCATTTTCATTTTCATTGGCCTTCCATCATTTTATTTATGCTTCTAACTCAATGATGAAACTCAAATCACCTAGTGAACTTGACTATAATAATGAAAAAAAAAGAGAAATAAAAAAATGGATATACTTTGGATCAGGAGTTATTCCCTCTTCCTCCATCACCTTCCATGAGCCATCATCTCCATAAACCAAACAATCCCTTCAACATCAAAGCTCCACAAATATCCTTCAAACCTTTCACTACCCTAAACCAATGGATTGTGTGCAAGCCCTACTACACAAAAGATCAATGCCAGGCAAAAATGAAATAGTGAAAAAAATTCAAAGCGCAAAAAAAATGAAAAAAGCAAAAACGCACAGGACAAAAAGAAAAGATTCAAAAGAAAGAGCCAAAGGCAAATAAAAGTCAAGCTAGGGGGCTTGCACACAAGTTCTACCCCTCATTCAAATCCTTTCGATTCATCAAACCTTTAATCCTTAGCCCATATAATCCAAATTCATAATCCTTACATTAGCCTTTAAACATTCATCTTAACCTCAAGCCTTAAGCCCTTAACCCTTTCATCAACCCTAACTCCTTTTTCAAGGTATGTCCAAGCCCGCTAGGTTGAAAACCCGAAAGGGTGGCCTAGGCAAAAGTTAGGGCACATAAAAATAATAATAAAAAAATCAGATCTGGAACTACGAATGGTCTGATTCCGCAAGGATACGTAGGAATCCTTATCTCGAGGTCCGACCGCTTCAATAAAATAAAATTAGTCATGGTCTAATGATTTGACTTTCTAGAATTTAGGAGCATACTCTTTCTAGATCCTGACATAGACTCGAGTCTGAACCTAGCCTCGTTAAAGCCTTTTCCCACCTACATTCATTTGAGTCACAAATTCAATCTTTTTATTTTTCAATCCAAGCTCTCCTTTTCCCCAAAGGATTCTCCGACAATTCCATGGTCTCTGGCGATATTTGACTTTGCCCATATCAATTTCCCAAAGAAGAATCCCCAGTGCAATCCCCAGTGCAATCCCCAATGGAAACTTTTAATGTTCAAGACATAGCAACTACATTTCAATATCAGATCAACTATATTGCAATATCAGATCAAGTACAAGGCTCATAATGCCTAATTCAAGGCAAGCTCACCCAAAGTGGGGGCTTCCTATGTGTGGTGGTTCCTCCAATTCAAATCAAACTCCTGAAAAGTTGTAATCTGCGGACCTCGTATACGGACCCTAATTATTTACTAAAAATGATTTTCGAAAATCATTCAATCTATTTCTAATCATCCTGCTCATTCTATCATTCTAAACATCTTATGGCCGTGCAAAATCCTGACCTTGCATTGCATTTCATACATTCTAGCCTTGCAAAACCCTGACCTTGCATTGCATTTCATACATTCTAGTCTTGCAGAACCCTGACCTTGCATGTCGTGTCACCCTTTAGCTTTGCATAACCTTAATCCTTGCATAGCGTCTCATGCATCCTTAGAGAGTCTAAGTTTGCATCATTGCATCACTATGTGCTTATGTGAGTTGTTTGCACCTATCTGCTAACATCTTTCCCTGTAGGTAATCAGATTGCTTGTAGTTCTTGTCCTGCATACTAACTTTGTTTAGCAGAGACGGGCGGTTATAGATCAGTTCTAAACTGCAGAGCGTTTAGAATCGTTCTCCGTCCCGACACTGTATACTTTGACTATCGGTTTCCTGAACCTCAGTCAAAGTGGGGGCTTCTGTAGACACATAATCGTGTCTCCCCATCTAAGGATCCAATGATGAAACATACCGCGACATTAGTTGGCGCGACCCAACGGAGGAGCAATCTAAAGAACCATTCTAAAATGTGTTTCGAAATGATATTCTAAAGCCCAATTAATTGTTCATGATGATTAATTGTATCTCAAGCCCATAAAATGTTGTAAATCCATTTTAAAAACCCAATCAAATATTTATTATTTTAATAAATGTTTTTCATAATAATTTTCATTATCTTCAATCAAAAATCAGATTTTTGATCCATAAAATTGCATCTCCGGAATTTTAGGGATAAAAAAGTATCTTCGAAAGACGCGCAAAGGAATATGCTCGAATATTCCCGAATATGCGCCGGACGCGGGGGCTGCGCTCAGCGCGCCACGTGCGTCCATCACATAGGCCAGAATGCGTCAGGCGAGCCAATGAGCGCCTGCCACGTAGATTTTGTGACTCACACGGAGTCCTGCGTCAGACGCAAGTCCTGTGTAAGACGCAACTTTCTTTTCTATCTTTTCAAAAACGCGTTTACACGTGCCTAAACTTGATTGGGGGGCGCTACGTCGAGGCACACCAATGTGCGCCTGACGCGTGGCATTGCGCCTGCCACGTAGGCTTGCGCCTGGTGCAAGGCTTGCGTGGAGCGCAAGTCTGCTTTTTCCTATAAATACCCGTATTTTCCCGAATTACGGACGACTTTTCATATTATGATTTCACGCACATAAATTCTCTCGACTACTCCGAAATACTTCGAAAACACTCAAATACTTCAAACACTCGAATACTTTCAATCAATCAATACTTTCACCTTTGCGTTCTTGGTTCCACGATTGCTCCGCCTAAAGATCGTTGTGCTCCTCAATCTAAGCCGCATAGGTATAATACACGAGGATCCTTGAATCAATTATTTTTATATTGAAGTTACTAATCATTTGTTTCATGATGTAGACCTTTGGTATAAAATCGCTATACTGTATATTCTAACCCTTTTTCTATACTTTCTTTTATTTTATTTCATTATTATTCATGCCTTTGTATATTATATGTCTGCCTGATCATTCTATGCATATTATATGATTGTCCCTGCTTTATTGCTTTTATCACCCCGCATGTTATTTTTGCTAATCAAAGACCTAAAGAACTGTTCTAATATTAATCAGATTAATTTGGACAACCTGTTAGGTTCCATGTAATATTAATTGCCTAATAACATGTAATTAAAAAAATAGTCTTTTTATGTGTTTCTGAACCAACTTAGACTAATTATTTTTAGGGTGCTTAAAACATTATTTGATTATTCTTTGGCATAGAATGCGTAATGAATCGATGTTTAGTAGAGGCCAACTTTGGGCGAATGTGGTTCATTATGACTATATTCGTACCCTCACCCCCGAACTCAATCTTTGGTTCACTTTGACCATCTATGGAGTCAGGAGGGGGAAATCTACATTGGATAATTTGTCCCTATGTTTTTCCCATATCCAATTAGGTTTATGATTCTTCCTAAAAAGAATTATTGGCGACTTCTTTCAATACAAAACAATTTTCAATAAAACCTTAACAGTGGGGTAGTCAAATCTAATACGCGCTCACACCGCGTATGCGAAATAAAAGCACGTCTACAACTGCCAACACATTATCTTGGGAAACCAAAACAAAAATTGAATAGATCTCATCATCATAACAATGGAGGGGAAAGATAAAGGGGATTTAATATTTTAAGAAAAGAAGATCTAATCAAAGTAAAGCATGAAATAAGCAAGATTAGGAAAAGAGATAATGAAGTACACAAGAAACAAATTTTATCTTCAATAAAATCTGAAAATGGATTTCAAAAAAATCAAGCTCAACTTTCCCTCTCCTAGGGTTCTAAGAACTTCAATGCTAATCCCAAATAAAATCTCACTGAAAATTAATAGTATATCAAAGCTTAACTTAAAATGACAGAAATTTGTCTAAAATAGTGTTGAAATAAACCAAGTATAATTACAAATAAACCCCCGTACAAGAAGAGAACATAAAAGAAAGATTTTTAGAAAATCATCTTAGCCGAGCGGGTTGACCCAACCAGAGCGCTGTGGTTGGAGCTGACTTGAGCAGGTCAACCAAGTGACCTAGGTGGGTCGTCTTGGCAGAACTGATGATGAGCTTGGTTTCAAGGTGACTCGGGCGGGTAGCCCAACCCGGGAGCTCGGGTCACCTTGTTCTTCACTCTTGGGGGCCTTTTTAGCTCCTTTGATGCTCCCTTGACCTTCCCCTTCGAATCCTAATACATGCTCTGATTGTGCAAACACCCTCTGAGCATGTCATTAAGTCCCGAAATAAGACAAAAGCGCCCAAAAAAGAACATACAAGGATTAATATTGCACATTTCAAGTATCTAAACTAAAAAGAGCAATAAACTAGCTTAAAAGCTCTAAAAACTATCTAAAGCCCCTAAAAAGTAGCAATATAAACAAGATATCAAACTCCCCTCAAGCTAGACTATTGCTTGTCCGCAAGCAAAATAAAAGTAAACATAAGAGTAAGAGCATGAAACTTATTCAACAAAAACAAAATAAAAAAGAAAGAATAAAGAATTAACATAACTCACTTTCGTAGGAATCACGATCACTTTTAGCATAAGCGACAAGCCATTTAAACCTCTAAATTGCTTTAGAGGACAAGTGTGCTCTCGTGAGGGTTTGCAAGGAGCTTAACCCGCAACTCAAACTTTTAGTTCAAACTTTATTCAAAACTTCTATGATTTTGCCCAAGTCAACTTATAATGACATGTTTCACAAGCAAAGAACAATCAACAACTTTTAAGACAACTTCCTTCCAAGTGCATCCATGTATGGGTTTAGGGATAGAGGAAAGAACTACTCATGATTGCAATAGGACACCTCTTTAGGCTTTTTACTCGCTCATTAGAGACACATTTAGCTATTCAAAAGACATTAGGCTCTTCAAAAGTTATAGAGACCCAATAACACTAAGGGCTTGTTCGGTAAAAGTAGATGTTATAGTAGTTGTTACCTGTTGGAGTAGCTGTTAGCTGTTTGAGTAGCTGTTAGCTATCTGTAAATATATGTCAGCTTTTAGATGTGAAAGTAGTTGTTTAAAATATAAGTGTTCGATAAAACTAGTTGTGGTGATTATATAAGATAAGAATGACATAAAAATGTTGTGTCATCATCTCAGCTAGGGGTGTTCACCGGTCCAGGACCAGACCGGAACCGGATGGATCGGAATCTGGAAAAATTTTGGACCTGGACCGGAATTTTTGCGGTCCGGTCCGGTTTTGGACCTGTTGGACCGGAATCTTTATTTTAAAAAAAATCTTTTTTTTTTAAATTTTAAAATATTTATAAATTAGATATATTCAAATTTAATAATTTTAATAACAATATTCCTAAAGTTAATAAATACTAGTAGGTTTTTATATTTCTAAATTTTTACTACCTTTTAAACTTTTTTAACATATAAACTTTTTTTTTTACTAAAAAATCAGAAATTTCGGTCCACCGGTCCGGGTCGAAATTTTCCGGGTTTGGTCCAGACTGGACCGGAAACCCGGAATTCGGTCCGGTCCAGATTTCGGTCCGACCCTGGTCTTTGAACAACCCTAATCTCAGCATCACGAATAACATAATGGATCTCCCACGACACCTTCCACGTTCTCTTAATTAACTGAGTTGATCACGCAAAAGGATGCCCTTAATAACCAGCTCTGAAGCACCAATAAATCAGTCGGGGCCTTGATTCCCTCCTGCATGGCCAAAGCTTCCACTATAGGAATGCACCCGTCAAAAGAAGCAGCTCTAAAACTTGACAATAATAATTTACCAGTGTTGTACCTTAGTACAAAACCAAGAGCCGATCTTCCATCTTGGAATCCAGAAGCATCAAAGTATAATTTTACAAAGAGGCTAAAAGAGGCTTTCATTTTTCCAGAAGTCTTGTTCTCTTTTATATACACCACCTAAAGTGGCATCACCAACCATGTCAAGGACTCCTTGACACAAACGCAAAATTTTACCCCACTTTTGATTGGAGTAGTACCTTCAACAAATGTCCATATCATTTGGAAATGCCTGTATACAAGATGACTCAGAGAGCATGAAAATAATCATGAAAGATGAGGTTTATTATATCAAAATTTTAGACCATGAGAGACAAAAACAAAAGTACCTTCAATTCTGAAGTGCATTCTTTCCTTTCTCATATTTGTCTTGATCAGAACCAATTAGAACACAAGCATGATTGAGTAAAAAAACCCTTATCTGATAACTCCTTATCTTTAAGAAGAGAAAATACTGACCTCTCAGTAGCTCCTTTACATAAAATCATAATTAAAGGAATTCGTCCTGCAGAACTATAAAAGAATTTATGATAAATCTTTGACAAACATAAGGAGAAGTATAAATGCAGGCATAAATAAGGAAGAAAACCATGATTTACTTCTCCAAGCAAGCCTTTTGATCTTTTAAAGATGGACGACTCCAACAAAGAAAAACCATTCTTCCTTTCAAAAGCATTAAGAATGCTTAGAGTTGAGATCGAGCTTAAATTTTGATGCGACGTAAGAACTCATGCTGTCATCATGCACAAGATAAAATTATATAATAAGATGAAGGGATACAATAAAACGGTAAAATCACCCAGTTTTTGCATTATAAACTTTATTTGCATTTTCCCTATATTCTACCATTATTGTTTACATGAAAGAAGCATAAAAGCAGCATAACATAACTCAATTCTCATTTGCACATTATATCAAACATGTGGCGTGCAACATCCCACACTTTACACTTCCACAACAGACAACAGTTTGAATAGGATATCTTGAAGAAAATTATTTATGCAAAGTTATAAACAACTTGGCCTAGTAATACAAAAATTCCATGAATTATTGTAATGATTTACATAATTCTTGCAATAAGAATGCATTCAGGAGTGGAATTGAAAATATAGTTGGCTGACTTATTGCATGTAAACCACCACCATCGAAGCCCACTGCTCTGCCTCTATCTCCTCTCCTCCATCAATTGCTAACACGGCTGCCGTAACCACCACCACAACCAGCACCTCCGCCAGCGACGCCAACAGACCCGACAGTAGAAGCACCATCAATGGGTTCGTTCTTTTCCAGTGTTTTCTCTCACCTTAAGTAACCCAAAGAGGCGATTGTTGCTTAAAAACAACTTTTGCAAGAAAAATCTGTAATTTCCTCCATATTCATTGAACTCGAGCCAGAAGAAGGTGAGATTTGCAGGAATTTCCTGTAGTTTTTTCAAAAAAATAAAATAAAATAAAATTGAGCAATGCTACTTTGTGCTTTTGAACACTATAAATTGTAACGTTTATCAAAAGCTATCTAAACACTACTTGAAACTCAAACCACTACTCCAACCTCTACCAGGCCAAACAATTAATTAATGTCTTGACTCGATCAAAACACTAAAAGCTAGTTCAAAAGATGTTGCCGAACAAGCCCTAAGTATGGGAGGCATCCACAAATTGACCTCTTTTATTGAATTTCTTATATTCTTTTTGAGCTCTTCCTTTTTTCACCCTTTATTTCTTTATTCAAGCCTTTTTTTTTACTGTTTTTGACTTTTTCTTTTTCCCTTATTATGGGACTTTTGCTATACAAAGGTGCAACTAAAGTTCACTAGCAAGTACTTGTGGCTTTTATGCCACTTATTACACACGAGATGAAGTAAAAACTAAGTTTCTTGTAGAATTTTATTCCGAGACATGAGAAGTACATCTAGGAAACAAGGGACCGCAATTTTGAAGCAAAAATATCCAAGCATGAATAGCTTAGTCAAAATCCAAGACTGGACGTGCAATTGATCATTCATTAGCTTCATTTAGAAAATTCTAAGGCAATCAAGATTAATTAATTCCCAAATGATTGCAACCCAAGCCCACACTCTTCCAAAAGGAGCCCCTAATAATATACTCGGAAGTCAAAGCAAGAAATCCACATTAGATCACCATTTAGCATCTTTCTTGGGCATGGAAACTATAGTTAGTGTTTTAATTTATAAGCTAACACTTGTTACCTTTTTTTTAACATTTTTCATTCATTTATTTTTATTTATATTTTTTGTTTTTTAATTTATATAAAGGAGAAAAAACAAAACTTGAAAGGAAAAGAAAAGAAAAGGAAGGAAAAGAAAAGAAAATTTAGCTTTTGAATTTTTTTTTTGAAAAAGAGAGAAGTAAAGAAATAAAGAAAAATAAAATAAATAAAAACAATGAAATCATGGCTTAACAACAAAATCAACGAGCATTGACGCATACACCAAGTAACAACCACAAGTAACAACAAAAATCTTCCTAGCACCTACTATCAAATGCAAAACTACCTAACATTGAAAACACCCCTAAGCTAATTCAAGCCGTCCTCGGTGCAAAAAGGAGAAGTTATGAGGGGGTGGGGGAGGGAGGAGAAAAACACAATCAAGAGTCAAGGTCCTCATCCTCCTCGGGAGGGTTAGATATAAGAGGGGTAAAGGTTGTTGGGAGGGACCATGTTGTTAGCATGAAAGTATTGGAGAATGGGGGTAAAACTATCCCGCATCTCTCGTTGAAAAGTGGTCATTGTTTGTTAAAAACAATCAAACCGCCAATCTACATGAGCATAAATGGGGACATAGTGCCGGAACATACTCGGGATGGGGTTGTGATGGAGGAAAAGGAGGGGCGAGAGGATGAAGAGCCGTGCTCCCGGGGATCACGCCTTTGGTTACTGTGGATCTCTGGGTCTCCCTCCGGGACTTCCAAGAGGAGATATTGTGGCGCTTTGGCTCCATGACGGTGAGTCCGTGATTTGGGAGATGAATGAAGTTTGTTTTACCAATTTTCCAAATAAAGCAAACTCCATCCAATGCAAACCAATGAGCATCTTGAAGGTATTGTTGGTTGATGAGCTTTGGCCCTTGACTTTGGGAGTCCAAGGGCGGACTTCAATGTGCTTAGAAAAGGGCGGTAATTAAACCACCTACAATAATATACCCACGACCGTGAGTCCTTGGGGTGCCGACCCTCTTGTGATGAATGTCATTAGAGGTGAGCTTCATCTCCCTTATCAATATGTTGTTACAAAAGGAAACTTTTTTGGGGGTAATCGTTAATCAAGATCTAATGTTTTAGGATTAAAAAAGGGTAGAGAGTTTCTCTCTCTAGAATGTTTTAGGATCTAATGTTTTAGGATTAAAGTTCAGAAGACTACTAATTCTAGCAATAGAAAACCTTCAGGTCCGAGTTCAGATTTAAATGCCAAGAAGACTAAGACTATGGATGAGATTATGAGAGTATATGCTATGGATTTTCAATCGGAACAGAAGATGGAGGAAGAGGAAGTCAGAGCAGTCCACCATGGTATGCAAACGCATATATTTTTTTCGAAGTGGCTCACTTCGATCCATTCGACTGCGAAAAAGGTGGATATTCAGCAGGGAAGGAAGAGTGGCAAGGCTGATCGTAGTGTTCGTAAGATTGACATTGTGCCAATCTTACAAATATCGGATAATGAGGTATATTTTGTCTCATCTGATCATTGTGATGATAATGATAGATTGAGAAATATTGTGAAAATTGATTTACATGATGTTCAATCAAAGGTAGATTTTTGGAATTCATCTGTAATTTGCTATGTGGTTGGTGCAAATCCCCCACCCTATGTTATGGAGTATTACATTAGGAGAATTTGGAGGAATTGTGGTGTAGATAAGGTTACGATGCTAATGAATGGAGTTTACATTGTAAGATTCTTAACAATGGAGAAGAAGGATATGATTCATGCAGGATCGGTGCCATTTTTTGATAACAAACCTATGATTGTGAGATATTGGGAACATGATATGGACATTACTAAGGATCAATTTGATGTTGTTCCTACTTTGATTCAGCTCAGGCCTGATTTCAAATACTGGAGTGAAAGATGTTTGACAAAATTAGTGAGTCAGATTGGGAAGTTTGTGAAGGTGGATGCAGCTACTGCAAAAAGAGAGAAATTACAGTATGCTCGAACTTCAATTGAAGTTAAAGTTGATCAAGAGTTTCCTGATCAACTAAGCTTCATAAATGAGAATGAAATATAAATTGTTATTGATGTGACATATGAATGGAAGCATGTTATGTGCACTTGTTGTAAGAAAATAGGGCCTTCAGCTGAAGTGTGTAAGTAAGGGGTGCCTAGACAAGAATAGAGGGCAAAGCAGGTTATTCCATTACCTGCTAGAGAGATAGTGGATGATGCTACTGAGATTCCACCTAAATTCCAGATGGTGACACAAGCTGCTAAAAGGAATGAGAAAACTCCAGCTCCAATTACAGTTTAATAATGCATTTACTGCTTTGGAAGGATTGGATGAAGAGCAATTCATGGTTGGATCTGTTTCATGTGCTAAAGATAGGGCTGGCAAAAGTTGACTCAACCCGAACCTAACCCGAAATAAGCGGGTTGAGGTTTGGATTTTTGACCCATTTAAGTAAATGGTTGACACGATTAACCCATTTAATTAAACGGGTTAGGTTCAGGTTGATATTTCCGACCTGAAAATGACATGATTTGACCTGATTAACTTAAACATATAGAAAATTCTAGAAAAAATATATTGATAAATCTAAAATTTATTTAAAAAATAGTAAAAATATGTCTAAAATAGGTCATAATTATTCCAAGAAACTCTAAACATGCATACTTTCAGCAGTAAACTTGCTCATTTAACTTTTAAAGAAATAATTATTTTCCAATATAATGATAATAATGATTAAATGGGTTAAATGGGTTATACGGGTAACCCATTTATTAAATGGGTCGAATCAAGGTTGAGTTTTTCAACCTGTTTATTAAATGGGTTAGGTTTGGGTTGAGGGATTTTTGACCCATTTATTATCGACCCGAACATGAACCCAGCCCAACACGACCTAATTGCCAGCCCTAGCTAAAGAGGATGGTGTGGAGAACAGGAGGGGGGGACTCTCCTGTTAAAGATGGATATAATTTTAGTGTGGAATGTCCGGGGGATCAACTGCTTGTCAAAGCAGAAGGAAGTGAAACAAGTCATCAATAAAAGATCCCTTGGAATGATTAGTTTCATTGAGACTAAAGTGAAAGCAAAAAACATGGGAAAGATGTATCAAAACTTATTTGCAGGTTAGTGTTTCTCTTATAACTCTTTTTATCATCCTGGTGGTAGAGTTATTCTTGCTTGGAATCCCTTGAGTTCTACTGTTGATATTAGGTGGATTAGTTCCCAATTGATCCACTGTTTTGTGAAGCCTATTGGTAGTGGTGAAGGATTCTTTTTCTCATTTGTATATGCTTTTAACACTGCTACTGAAAGGGAAGTGTTATGGGAGGATTTGATGAAAATAGCAGACAACATGGTCCATCCTTAGGTTGTGGGGGGGGGAGATTTTAACTGTGTGCTGAGTAGAGAGGAGAGAGTTGGTAATCCTGTTAGGGAGGCTGAAATGTTTCCTTTTAGAAGATGTGTGGTGCATTGTAAGTTGGATGATATTAAGTCATCAGGTTATTATTTCACTTGGAATAACAAGCAACAGGGATTAGATAGAGTTTTCTCAAAATTGGATAGAATTTTGGGGAATGAGCTGTAGAGGGAAATGTTTCCTACTTCTGAAGCCTTATTCATGCCTGAAGGAGTTTTTGATCATACTCCTGTTATGATTAATGTCCATAGTGAGATCATAATCAGCAAAGATCCTTTTAAATATTTCCATATGTGGAGTATGGCTGAGGATTTTTGTGATGTGGTTAGGAGAGCCTGGAATGAAAGAATTCAAGGATGTGAAATGTATAAAGTTGTGAAAAAGTTCAAGTTAGTGAAGAAGAACTTGAGGCAATTAAATAGTGATGGTTTCTCTCAGATTCATGTGTGTGATAGCAAAGCTCTGCTGGCTTTGAAGGAGGCTCAGGATGTTCTGCATCAGGATCCAAGAAACCTTCAAGCTAGTAACAATGAGATGAAGGTTGTTGAGGATTACAAGAATGTTCATGCAAGATACAACTCTTTCTTCAGCAAAAGGCTAAATTAGCATGGATTAAGGGTTGAGATGAAAAGTCAAAAATGTTTCATCAAGCTATCAAATCAAGATGGTTACAGAACACAGTGTATGGGATAGCTGATATGAATGGAGTATAGGTCGGCCAACCTGAATTGGTGAATGAATCTTTCCTGCAATACTACATCAAGTTGTTTGGTACTGCAGGTGAAAGCATAGAGAAAGAGTTCAAAAAGTGGTGATTGAAGCAGGTCCAGTCTTGTCTGATGATCAAAGAAGGCTGCTCTTACTTCCTGTCTCTCCTACTGAGGTTAAGGCTGCTCTTTTTTCCATTCCTGGAGATAAGTCTCCAGGTCCAGATGGGTATGGTTCTCACTTCTTTAAAGATGCTTGGGAAATTGTTGGCAATGACTGTGTGAATGTTGTGTTAGATTTTTTTTCATTCGAAAAATTATTAAAAGAAATTAATCATACAATCTTAGCTTTAATTCCTAAAGATAAGTGTCCTAGCAATGTAATTGAGTTTAGACCTATAGCTTGCTGTAATGTTATTTACAAATGCATTACCAAGTTATTGTGTTCTAGATTGAAGAATATCCAACCTGATCTTATAGCAGTAAATCAGGGTGCATTTATTCAGGGTAGATTTTATAGCCCATAACATCTTGATTTGTCAAGATATTGTTAGACATTATGGAAGGAAAAATCAGTCCAGGCTGTATTATAAAGATGGACATGAACAAAGCCTATGACTCTATTGACTGGGTCTTCTTGGAGGATTTGTTAAAGGACTTACAGTTCCCAAAGTCATTTATTCAAATGATTATGGAGTGTGTAAGCTCTCCTAGTTTATTTCTCTTTGATGATTAATGGGTCTTTGATTGGTTTTTTCAAAGGAAAAAATGGGCTAAGAGAGGGAGATCCCTTGTCTCCCTTACTATTTGTCATTTGCATGGAGTATTATGGCAGAACAATGAAGCTTGTTGGTCAAAGGGAGATGTTTCAATTCCACCCAAGATGCACTGGAGTGAAGTTAAATCATCTATGCTTTGTAGATGATATTATTATGTGTTGTAAGGGGGACATTACTTCTGTGTTGTGTTTACTTCAAGGTTTTAAGCACTTTTCTGATGTGTCTGGTCTTGAAGCTAAGAAGCAGAAGTTTGAAATTTACACAGCTGGGATGGGGAGTCAATAAGTGCAGAGAATCTAGGATATGTTTGGCTTTAGTTTGAGTGCCCTTCCATTTAAATATCTCGGGGTTCCAATATGTTATAAAAGGATTTCAGTAAAAGAGCGTGCAAATATGGTTGATAAGATGACAGCAAGGATAAGATGCTGGAGTAGCGGGAACTTATCCTACCAAGGGAGGCTTATTTTGATTAACTCAGTGCTTATGAGTTTACATGTCTATTGGTCTCAGATACTTGTGATTCCCAGGAAGATTATGAAAGAAATCAATAGCATCTATAGGACCTATCTTTGGAGTGGGGAGTATTATAGTCATAGGCCTGGAAATGCATGTCAATTGGGATCGAGTGTATACCCCAAAAGTTGTTGGTGGCTTGGGAATAAGGCAAATTATAAAGTGGAACACAGTTGCTATGAGGCGTTATGTTTGGGCTATAGCTGTAACACCCCGTCCTTCTATAACTAACATACTTAATAATATCTACTTGAAATTGACTAAAAGACGTTAGCGGAAATAACGTCAGGACGGATATGCTACTCTAAAACAATAAATAGAAATAAACTCGAACTTAGGTTTTCATAACTTCCAAAAGAAAACAACTCAAAGTATATAGGTTTTAAGAAGTAAAGAAATATTCAAAAACCACAGTCAAACCACACTATTCAAACCAAGAGACATACAAGTCTCCAAAAAAACCCAAATAAGTCTAAATATCCTTGAGTCCTAGCATTACATACCTCCCTATTATCTTCATGAAACTCATCTACTAGAAAAACTATGAGAAGCTTCATCTCATCTCCGACCCACACTCTGCTAGCCCAAGTAGTCACAAGTCTAGAGGTCATTTCTATCTGCAAAGATATTATTAAATAATTCCACAGTCAGTGGGGAGTAACTAGCAGTTCTCCCAGAACAAAAGAAATCAAAGTCTATTCCAGACATAGATTAGTAAGAAGGAAAAGAATAAAGTCAAGTCAACTACAATATGAATCCACATCCATATAGCTCACAAGTATCACAAATGAAAAGTAAATAACAAGTAAATAGGGTAAAATAAAATAAATCATCTCAAGAGTACTTAAATAAAAATAAAAGTATAGGTAAAACAAGTTATTGAGCCAGAAACCGAACGCTAGTGGATCGCAACCCACTTCCTAAGGTTTGTCAGATCGCAATCTCCAGGTCAGTCTATGGGCTTACGTTCCCCACTGCCTGTGTCTCAGAATGGTCAAACTCCCGATGCAGGGTAGTACACGCAGCACCCCCTGTCCTCTCGGACGACAACAATTAACCTAGGTTTACTCCTAGATCGCAACCTAGGTGGTTGGCATGTTCTTCACCGGGGACTACGTCTATCCCACCAGATGTTCTTATCTCAAAATAAAATCATAAGTAACAAAAACGTATCATTCAACTCAAACATATTCATCAAAGGGATGCCACTCGGCCTTATACCCACAATTCATCAATTGATATCTCTTCAAAATCCTCAAAGAAGTAAACTTACAAATTTACAATGAATACTTTAAACCACAAACACCTTTGTACACATCTAAGCACAAGTAACGATATAAAAAGAGTTTTATAGCACCAAACAGTATCAAACCAGAATTATATCCCATCATGAAAGATCACCAATTACATGTAAAGTATACATTCAAGCACATACGAAAATCAGGCAATACAAAATAGAGCACCTGTGCGCTCGGCGCAGGAGCTTGCGCTCCGCGCCAACCTGTGCGTCTAACGCACGAACTACCTTGCGCCTGATGCATCTGGGTGCGTCTGACGTCACCGAATAACAGTATCAATTTAACCAAAAGCTCATTAATTTAATATAACGTACATAATTAATCATTGTTACTCTAACTAAACGTAAAAATAATTACACCTAATTATGACAACAATAACATAAAATCATCAGCCCTCAAAGAATGTAGAAAATTTTATCTTAATCCTAATTATTAACCTCTTAATAATTAAAAAGAATAAACTTAAATCATTAGCAAAACTACAATAAAAATTATTTAACAATTAAAACCGAACCCTAAATTCTCACAAAAGTGAACATAACACCTTCATAACCTTAGTAACACAGTAATAATTTTATTTCCAATTATAGGACCTCAAAAGTAATTTTAAACAATAATTTCCAGATTACTCAATAAGGAAATAAAATACTTAAAATTAGAAATAAACGCCCAAAAATTACCAAAAATTCACATAACATGTATAAACACACGGTAATACAGATTATGTAAAGAAATAGATTTTTCGGCCTTAAAATATAATATTCACGAATTAATTACTTACAATTACAAAAATACAAAAATAGAGAATTCAATTAATTAAACTCAAAAACAATAGGCAAAAATTATTCTAAGATATGACAAACATATTACACACACATCATGATTTAATAAAAAATTTCCGGAAATTATCAAACTCATTCACTAATTATTTAACAATTAAACCAATAACGCACAAATTACCAATTTAATATACACACATCATACATAAAGAACACTCACGTAATTTTTCATCAAAAATTTCATATAAAAAGTATTTAAAATAATTCCTAACGTAATAATCTACTACCGAAATATACTCTAATCTCTAGCGTTCTATGATAATTACTAGTTACCTGGAACGTCGGAGGAGAGCTGAATCTACTGAGATAATTCCATGCTATGCGTGCACTCCACGTCTTCTTCAAACCCCAAAGCACCACGAACGATGAATAGGCAAGTAGAAAATGTTAAGAATAATTTGATGGAGAAAAGGAGTAGAAAATTTTAGAGAGAAAATGATAATGATGATGGCCGAATGAATGAGTGAAAATGGCAACAATATTAATCTGGTTTTAATCAGATTTTTGGAAATTTAAAAAAGAATAATTAAAGAGGTTTAATGGTGATATTTTGAAGGAGGTTATGGGAGGTTAAAGAATGTAAAAAGACACAAAACAAATAAACAAATACTCTCTCCGGTCTTTATTAGTTTACCCGTATTCCTTTTTAGGATGTCCCTTATTAGTTTGCCCATTTCTTTTGTTTCTATTTTTGGAATGGGACCACTAACTTTCCATCACACACACATTCAACTTTAATATTTTTTTTTAGCCTGAAAGAAAGAAACTAGGGAGGAACCCAATTAACAAGCCACCCTAAAGCATCCTTATGGATGACCTTGGAAAAAGCAATATCAGGAGATTCAAACCAATAACAGAGATTAGTAGTGGAATGGCCACGATTTGCCATCCAGTCAGCAGCATAATTAGCTTCTCTAAAAACATGCTGAATATTATAATTATCAAATTTTTTCAGATCCTCCGTTGCATCATTAATAAGAGCATTAATAGACCAGGGAATTTTCCAGATTCTTTTGATAGCTTGAATAACCGAGAGATTATCACCCTCAATAGTAATATTATGAGCCCCTAGAAAGAGAGCTCCCCTAATACCTTCTCTTAGACCCCAGGCCTCAGCAACTAAAATAGAATTATTATCAGCAATGGCGTTAGCACCACTAAGCAACGGATTCCCCCCAAAATCTCTAATAACAAAGCCATAAGCTGTGCTACCATTCTGCAACTTAGAACCATCAAAATTAAGTTTAACAAAATCAAGAGGAGGGGGGACCAAATAATGTTAGGCCTAGGCTTTTTAGATTCCTTAACAACTTGTTGACTATGTCCAAAATTGGAATAATTAGACTAGGAACAGTCTAGATTATGCATATAAGCTTTAATCATAGCCCCTAGTTTGGCTGGAGAAAAGCTCTCCTGACGAAAAGTGATACTATTTCTAGCATACCAAATGAACCACCAAACAATAGCATAGAAATTGAGATTCTTAAGAGTCAAACAAGACTTAAGATTACAAAAATACTCAATGAAAGAGAGATCATTATTATCAATAGGAAGGGGGGAAAAACCCCATTGACATTAACTATCTCTAAAACATCATGCATAAAAGGACAATCAAGAAATAAGTGATGGTCATCTTCAGAGTGGAAGTTACAAAAAACACACTCTAAAGGAAGGAAAATATGACTCATTTCTAATCTCTTGTTAGTAGAAAGACCATTCTGACAAATTTTCCACAAAAAGAAATTAATCTTGGGTGGAATGGACAAACCCCAAATCCAAGCAAAACAAACCTGGTTGGGCGGATCTAGGCCATACCCTTGAAGCAGTGCAGCACCTGATTTAACCGAATATTCTCCATCTGCAGTAAGACCCCAAAAAATCCTATCTGCCATTTCATTAGAAGGGATAAAAAATTTTAGGATATCATCCACTACATTACTCGGAACATAATTTAAGAGAGGATCTTTATTCCATTGAGCAGCATCTGTAATGAAAAAATTAACCATCAACTCCTCTGACCCAATAATAGGCGATTCCTTTTTTTAATAGGGTAATTAAACACCCAATTGTCATTCCAAAACGAGATATTATCTCCATTCCCCACCATCCATCTAAGACCTTGCTTAAAAGGCGTACGAAGCGTCATTAGTTTACGCCATTGCCAAGAGACATTAGCTTTAGTTTTATAAGAGAATAAGTTGTCTTGTTTTAAGTATTTTTGCTTAACAAGTTTGACCCATAAATTATTAGGCATCCTAATTATTTTCCAAAGAAGTTTAAACTGAAGAGCTAAATTATTAACTTTAGCTTTTCTCAACCCCAGTCCTCCAAATTTTTAAGGTTTACAAATCTTATCCCAACCTATCAAGTTAGGAGCTTTAGAATTCAGATCTTTATTCCAAAGAACATTCCTATAGTTTTTATCCAGAGAAGAGAGGATATAAGGAGGGAGAGTAAAACTTTGCATTTGGAAACTAGCTTTAGAAGCCAGATTAGACTGAATTAAAATAGTTCTACCTGCTTGAGATAGAGAATTGGCTCTCCACTTGGTAAGCTGAGAGGAGACTTTTTCTTGAATAGAACTAAAAGTTGCATTTGTGACCTTGCTACTAATGATTGGGCAACCCAAATAGTTACCTAGTGATAGAGAATCTTCCATCTGGAGAATATTCTGAAAAACACTTAATAATTCTGCTGGGGTATTAGTAGTGCATTGAAAAGCAGACTTATGGAAATTAACAAGTTGGCCTGACATTGAGCAATACTTGTTAAGAATAGACTTTATAGCATGACAGCTTTCTACTTTAGCTTTTGCAAAAATCATTGTATCATCTGCAAAGGTTAAAAATGGAATATTAATTCTAGAATGACCCCTATCAATCTAGAATCTATTGAACTAGCTTGAAATAATTGACGAGCTAAAATTTCTGCACATAGAATAAAAATGTACGGAGAAAGAAGATCTCCTTGACGAATACCTCTAGAAGGAAAGAACATATCTCTAGGAATACCATTCAACTTTAATATAAATTAATATTTTTTCTTTCTATCTATGTCCCACAACATCATTTCTCCTAAAACTTTGTGCAAAATAAACGGGTAAACTAATAAAGATCGGAGGGAGTATCTTCCTTTCTACTCCAACAAGGCCGGCTGCCATGAGCCCAAACCTAGCTAAAAAATTTCGGCCCAATCATCGAAGATCCAAGTGACAAAAGGTCTGTTACGCGATAAATCGATAAATTCCTAAATCGCGCCTAAATTCCTCTAGAAGGAAAGAACATATCTCCAGGAATACCATTCAACTTTAATATAAATTAATCTTTTCTCTTTCTATCTATGTCCCACAACATCATTTCTCCTAAAACTTTGTGCAAAATAAACGGGTAAACTAATAAAGATCGGAGGGAGTATCTTCCTTTCTCCTCCAACAAGGCCGGCTGCCATGAGCCCAAACCTAGCTAAAAAATTTCGGCCCAATCATCAAAGATCCAAGTGACAAAAGGTCCGTTACGCGATAAATCGATAAATTCCTAAATCGCGCCTAAAGTTAAAAATAATTAGTAAGGAAATACTAGTAAATTATATTCTAAATATAAATATAATTCACATAATAAGCACGTCAAGTAATAAAAATATTTCGGCTCCCATTAATTTTAAAAAAATCGAAATCATTAGTTTAGAGAAAATAATAGTTTTAGGGAAAACTTTTACGAAAAACTAGGAGCAAAATTATAGAGTGTTACAATCTCCCCTCCTTAAATAAAGTTTCATCCTCAAAACTTCGAAAACAAAAAACAAATAAATCAAACACACAACGAATACTTGAAACGAATAATTCCGGGTATTTCAGTTGCATTGACTCTTCGGTTTCCCAAGTAGCTTCTTCGTACTTTTGACTTCTCCAAAGTACTTTAACCAAGGGAATCACCTTTCTTCTCAGAGCACGATTCTGACGGTCCAAAATACTAACGGGTCGCTCCTCAAATGTCAAATTCGGCTCAACTGAGACCGACTCAACAGGAATCACATGCGAAGGATCACTACGATACCCACGCAACTGCGACACATGAAATACATCATGAACCTTCGACAGCTCTGGCGGCAAAGCCAAAAGATACGCGACCTCCCCAATCCTTTCAAGAATCTCATAGGGACCTACATACTTCGGACTCAACTTGCCACTTTGGCCA
The DNA here is from genome assembly GCA_947648045.1 of Beta corolliflora. Taxonomy (NCBI): domain Eukaryota; kingdom Viridiplantae; phylum Streptophyta; class Magnoliopsida; order Caryophyllales; family Amaranthaceae; genus Beta; species Beta corolliflora. Next base: position 154,383 of record CANSZD010001077.1, on the reverse strand, counting down.
AACCGCATCACTCCCTTCATAGGAGAAACCTTCAAAATCACCTTATCTCCAAACTCAAAGGAAATAGGTATCCGTCGCAAATCTGCATACGACTTCTGCTTATCTTGAGCAGCCTTCATTTTAGCTTGAATTACTTTCACCTGCTCAACAGTATCCTGAATTAACTCCGGGCCCAAAATCAATGAGTCACTGATGTCGCTCCAACAAGTAGGACTACGACACTTCCTTCCATAAAAAGCTTCATACGGAGCCATTTGGATACTAGCTTGATAGCTGTTGTTATAAGAGAACTCCACCAGACTAAGTGACTTGACCCAAGACTGTTGAAATTCTAAGGCACAAGCACAAAGCATATCTTCCAAGGTCTGAATAGTCCTCTCAGTCTGACCATCAGTCGCAGCATGAAATGCAGTACTGAGCTTCAACTTAAGCCTCCTGCAAAGCAGTCCAGAAATGGGATAGAAATCGCGGATCACGGTCAGAGACGATGTCTTTGGGAACCCCATGAAGACGAATAATCTCATTAGCATCAGCTTCGACCAACTTTTCCATAGAGCAAGTGTTCTTCATCGCAATAAAACGAGCCACTTTGGTCAAACGATCCACAATCACCCACACATCATTCTTCCCACCAGTAGCCCTTGGCAAACCCATCACGAAATCCATCGAGATAAAGTCAAATTTCCAGGCAAGAATAGGCAAAGGTTGCAACAAACTACCAGGCCTTTGATGCTCAATTTTCACCTTCTGGCAGACCAGATATCTAGCTACAAACTCGGCAATCTCCTTCTTCATACCAAGTCACCAAAAGTTAACCTTCAGATCTTTATAAAGCTTGTCACCTCCAGGATGAACAAAATAAGGAGTACTATGAGCTTCCTCGAGAATCTTTCTCTTAAGCTCACCATCATTGGGCACACACCAACGCCCCATAAACCTCAAGCTACCATCAGCACAAATCTCGAAATTCTCCGCACGACCTTGCATCTTTGCTTCACGGATCTTCTCTAGCTTCGAATCACCCTTTTGCTTTCTTCTCAATTCCTGGAACAACTCGGGCTCAGCACTCATAGAACCCAACATCGCATACACATAACATTGAGGAACAACCTCGATATCAAGCTTGCGAAATTCTTCGCACAATTCACGAGGCACCACCATAGCAGCGTTTAAAGAATGCTTATTCTTGCGACTCAGAGCATCCGCTACTTTGTTTGCCTTACCCTCTTGGTAATCCAGGGTCAGATCGTAATCCTTGATTAATTCAAGCCACCTTCTCTGCCTCATGTTAAGATCACGCTGAGTGAAGATGTACTTCAGGCTCTTGTGGTCTGTATACACCTTACACGGAACACCATACAGGTGTCGCCATATCTTAAGTGCAAACACCACAACAGCTAACTCCAGATCATGGGTCGGGTAATTTCTCTCATGCACCTTCAATTGCCTCGAAGCATAGGCTATTACCTTCCCCTGTTGCATCAAAACACAACCCAAACCATTCTTCGATGCATCACTGAACACTTCATACCCAACACCCTTAGATGGCAGAGTAAGAACATGAGCAGAGGTTAAACTCTTTTTCAGCTTATGAAATGCCCCTTCACAATCCTCAAACCAGATGAACTTGCAGTCCTTGCGCATCAAGCGAGTCAGAGGTTGAGCTATCTTGGAGAAATCTTGAACGAACCTCCTATAATAACCAGCAAGACCCAGAAAACTTTGAACCTCGGTCACATTCTAAAGGACTCTCCCACTCAACCACATCCTTGATCTTAGCGGGATCCACTTTAACTCCTTCCTTGCTGATTACATGCCCCAAAAAAGCAACTTCCTTCAGCCAGAACTCACACTTAGACAGCTTCGCGAACCACTTTTGCTTTCGCAGAACATCCAACACCAACCTCAAATGCTTCTCATGCTCCTTCTCGTCCTTAGAGTAAACGAGAATATCGTCGATAAACACGACTACATAAGTATCCAAGTACTCGTGGAAAGAGCGATTCATTTGATCCATGAAAATCGCAGGAGCATTCATGAGACCAAAAGGCATCACTTCAAATTCATTGTGCCCATATCTAGTGCGGAAAGCAGTCTTCGGAATATCTTCCTTCTTAACAGGGATTTGATGATAAACGGATCTCAGATCGATCTTGGAAAATACGCCAGCACCTTTCAATTGATCAAACAAATCTTCAATGCGAGGCAACGGATATTTATTCAGGATTGTTACCTTATTCATCTCACGGTAATCAATGCATAGACGCATACTCCCGTCTTTCTTCTTGACAAACAGAACAGGAGCACCCTAAGTAGACACACTAGGCCTTATGAAGCCCTTATCTATCAGCTCTTGCAATTGATTTTTCAACTCTTGCAACTTAGACGCCGCCATTCTATACGGAACCTTATATATAGCAGCAGTACCCGGCACTAAATTGATGCAGAACTCCACATCTCTTTTTGGAGGGATACCTGACAACTCTTCAGGAAAAACATTAGGATAATCCCGAACCACTGGAATACTCTCGTGCTGCTCTTCAGACGACAAATCCTTCACCATGCAAAGGTATACCACATCACCTTTCTGACGCATCTTTCACATTCTCAAAGCGGACACCCACTTAGCACCCTTCTTCACCACAACGCCAGAATATGAAATCCTATTACGCTTAGAATCTCGGAGCACCACCTTCTGATCACGACATTGAATACAGGCATGATACTTTGATAATCAATCTATTTCGAGGATGACATCGAATTCTGACATGAAAAACTCCTTAAGATCAGCTAACAATTAAGAACCCATGATGCTGACAGGCACGCCCTTAAACTCAGAATGACAGGGATAATTCTCACCAGACGGAAGAGATATTAGGGTCTTAACAGGAGATCTAGAAGAGAGATTATCTTTTCGAACAAAGGAACTAGCAACAAAAGATACCGTAGCACCAGTATCGAACAGAACATAAGCAGGAGTATTATTTACAAGCAAAGTACTAATGATGAAATCTTGATGGACGTCGGCTTCAGCTTGCGTCATCACATAGATCTTGTTTTTCGGAGGAGCAGAAGAATCAGCTGGCTTAGCAGGACCAGCAGAAGAAGACGAAGCCTTAGCATTCTTAGGACACTGGAAAGACTTGTGCCCCACTTCCTTGCAATAGAAACAAACAACAGTCGATCCATCACAGTTCTTCCCTGGATAAGTAGCCTTACCACAATTTCGGCACTTGCTCGAATCAAAGCTCGAATGATACCCAGACCAGGAACCTTGTTGATAACCTCCTCGACCAGACGACTCATACCTCGGCTTCTTGGCCGGAATCTGAACATAGGTAGCAGCAGGCTTCTTTGCAGCAACCACCTTCGCATAATCTTCCTCCTTCAAAGAGGCATGAATACTCAGAGCTATCTCATAGGCTCCCTGAAAAGTCGAAGCACCCGAACTCAGAATATGGGTCCTCACCCTAGGATCCATTTTCTTGATGTACCGTTTTACACGCTCAGCTTCAGTAGGTACAACAGTGTAGCAAACCTGGACAGCTCGGTGAACTTGTCAGTGTACTCCTGAACACTCAGAGTACCCTTTGACAGAGATCGGAACTCTTCTTGCTTCTGCCAACGGAGCTCATCAGGATAAAACCTTTCCTTCAGCTTAACTCGGAACTGACCCCATCCAAAACCCGTTGTAGCCATGCAGCTTGCACGAACAGTATTCCACCAGTTATGAGCTTGCAGCTTCAGATAGTAGGTACCAATAGGCACCATTTCAGCAGCAGGGCAACCAGTAGCAGCAAACGGTGACGATCGAATCGATCGAAGACAGATTGCCTATTGGACGGAGCAGTAGATCGATTAGCCATGGCTATGATACCATTCTCTAGTGCCTGACGCCTCTTTCGGGACGCCTCTTTCCTAGCACTAGTTAATCCTCGATGCGGCATTCTACACACACAAGTTAAACATTCATTACTTAACACATCAATAGTTGTAAATAACAACATATCACATCAATGTAAGAAAATACTTTCCCGTGGTTTCTTACCCAAGTGACCCTCTCACTACTACTTTTCTTGAAGCCTAAGATTCTAATGACCCTAGTTACTTCAACTACACATTTTTCGGGAGTTTCTTAGTGACTAAGAAAGGGTCTCGGGGTTGCTTTGCTCTGATACCAACTGTAACACCTCGTCCTTCTACAACTAAGATACTTAACAATATCTACTTGAAATTGACTAAAAGATGTTAGCGGAAATAACGTCAAGACAAATATGCTACTCTAAAACAATAAAAAGAAATAATCTCGAACTTAGGTTTTCATAACTTCCAAAAGAAAACAACTCAAAGTATATAGGTTTTAACAAGTAAAGAAATATCCAAAAACCATAGTCAAACCACACTATTCAAAACCAAGAGACATGCAATTCTCCAAAAAACCCAAATAAGTCTAAAGATCCTTGAATCCTAGCATTACATAAGACTCCCTATTATCTTCATAAAACTCATCTACTAGAAAAACTATGAGAAGCTTCATCTCATCTCCGACCCACACTCTGCTAGCCCAAGCAGTCACAAGTCTAGAGGTCATTTTCATCTGCAAAGATATTATTAAATAATTCCACAGTCAGTGGGGAGTAACTAACAGTTCTCCCAGAACAAAAGAAATCAAAGTCTATTCCAGACATAGATTAGTAAGAAGGAAAAGAATAAAGTCAAGTCAACTACAATATGCATCCACATCCATATAGCTCACAAGTATCACAAATGAAAAGTAAATAACAAGTAAATAGGGTAAAATAAAATAAATCATCTCAAGAGTACTTAAATAAAAATAAAAGTATAGGTAAAACAAGTTATTGAGTCAGAAACCGAACGCTAGTTGGATCGCAACCCACTTCCTAAGGTTTGTCAGATCGCAATCTCCAGATCAGTCTATGGGCTTACGTTCCCCACTGCCTGTGTCTAAGAATGGTCAAACTCCCGATGCAGGGTAGTACACGCAGCACCCCCTGTCCTCACGGACGACAACAATTAACCCAGGTTTCCCCTAGATCGCAACCTAGGTGGTTGGCATGTTCTTCACCGGGGACTACGTCTATCCCACCGGATGTTCTTATCTCAAAATAAAATCATAAGTAACATAAACATATCATTCAACTCAAAAAATATTCATCAAAGGGATGCCACTCGGCCTTATACCCACAATTCATCAATAGATATCTCTTCAAAATTCCTCAAAGAAGTAAACTTACAAATGTACAATGAATACTTTAAACCACAAACACCTTTGTACACATCTAAGCACAAGTAACGATATAAAAAGAGTTTTACAGCACCAAACAGTATCAAACCAGAATTATATCCCATCATGAAAGATCACCAATTACATGTAAAGTATACATTCAAGCACATACGAAAATCAGGCAATACAAAACAGAACACATGTGCGCTCGGCGCAGGAGCTTGCGCTCCGCGCCAACATGTGCGTCTAACGCACGAACTACCTTGCGCCTGACGCATCTGGGTGCGTCTGACGTCACCGAATAACAGTATCAATTTAACCAAAAGCTCATTAATGCAATAAAGCGTACATAATTAATCATTGTTATTCCAACTAAATGTAAAAATAATAACACCTAATCATGACAACGGTAACATAAAATCATCAGCCCTCAAAGAATGCAGAAAGTTTTATATTAATCCTAATTATTAACCTCTTAACAATTAAAAAGAATAAACTTAAATCATTAGCAAAACCACAATAAAAATTATTTAACAATTAAAACCTAACCCTAAATTCTCACAATAGTTAACATAACACCTTCATAACCTTACTAACATAGTAATAATTTTATTTCCAATTATAGGACCTCAAAATGAATTTTAAACAATAATTTCCAGATTACTCAATAAAGCCAATAAAATACTTAAAATTAGAAATAAATGCCCAAAAATTACCAAAAATTCACATAACATGTATAAACCCACGGTAATACAGATTATGTAAATAAATAGATTTTTTGGCCTTAAAATTTAATATTCACGAATTAATTACTAACAATCACAAAAATGCAAAAATAGAAAATTCAATTAATTAAACTCAAAAACAATAGGCAAAAATTATTCTAAGATATGACAAACATACTACAACGACAACATGATTCAATAAAAATATTTCCGGAAATTATCAAACTCATTCACTAATTATTTAACAATTAAACCATTAACACACAAATTACCAATTTAATATACACACAGCATACATAAAGAACACTCACGTAATTTTTCATAAAAAATTTCATATAAAAAGTATTTTAAAATAATTCTTAACGTAATAATCTACTACCGAAATATACTCTAATCTCTAGCGTTCTAAGATAACTACTAGTTCCTGGAACGTCGGAGGAGAGCTGAATCTACTGAGATAATTCCGTGCTATGCGTGCACTCCCCGTCTTCTTCAAACCCCAAAGCACCACGAACGATGAATAGGCAAGTAGAAAATGTTAAGAATAATTTTATGGAGAAAAGGAGTAGAAAATTTTAAAGAGAAAATAATGATGATGATGGCCGAATGAATGAGTGAAAATGGCAGCAATATTAATCTGGTTTTAATCAGATTTCTGGTGGTTTTAAAAAATAATAATCAAAGCGGTTTAATGGTGATATTATGAAGGAGATTATGGGAGGTTAAAGAATGCAAAAATACACAAAACAAATAAAGAAATATCTTCCTTTCTAACAAGGCCGGCTGCCATGAGCCCAAACCTTGCTCAAAAATTTCGGCCCAATCATCAAAGATCCAAGTGACAAAAGGTCCTTTACGTGATAAATCGATAAATTCCTAAATTGCGCCTAAACTTAAAAATAATTAATAACAAAAAATGATACTAATAAATTATATTATAAATATAAATTTAATTTACATAAATAGCACATCAAGTAATAAAAATATTTCGGCTCCCATTAATTTTTAAAAAATTCGAAATCATTAGTATAGAGAAAATAATAGTTTTAGGAAAAACTTTTGCAAAAAACTAGGAGCAAAATTATGGGGTGTTACAATAGCTGCTAAAAAAGACAACCTATGGATCAAATGGGTTAATGAAGTCTACATAAAAGATGATAATTGGCGGGACTATGTGCCACCTTAGGAAAGTAGTTGGTATTAGAAGAAAATTTGTGAAGCCAAGGAGCAATTGAAGAATGTTACAATAGAGTAGCAACTATGCAATTTGGCTAGCTATTCCATACAAATTATATACAAAGATCTGGTAGATGTTATGCCTAGAGTAAACTAGAGTAAGTTTGTATGGAACATGTTAAATGTTCCAAACCACAAATTTATTTGTTGGTTAGTGATGCATGAAAGATTGCATACTACTGAGAGCATGCATAAGAGATTGGTGTAGCCAATACTCTTTTATGTCTGTTGTGTGATGATTATGTGGAAAACCATATGCATTTATTTTTCTCTTGCACTTTCAGTAGTGCTGTTATCAGAAAGATTTCCAAATGGCTTCAGTTCAGTTATACTGGAGAAGATGTTGGTGGAGTAATTCAGAAGATCAACAGAGAAAGAAGAATAAGATTTCAGACGCAGGTTCTTAATAATGTTATCTGTGCCACTATATATCAGATATAGTGGGCAAGAAATGATGTTTTGTGGAATTGTAAAGTTGATAGGGTTAACATTCATGTGTATAGAATACATAGAATAGTTATAGACAGAATTTACAGTGTCCTTCCTAAATAGACTTCTAGGAGAGATAGGGATTGGCTGAGAGAGATTACAGTTAACTTGTAATTAGTATTTAAAGACTGTATTGAGAGAGTTTATAGTGTTTTTTTTAGGAAATGGCTAGGAATGTTTGGGTTTGGATAAGGCAATGTGAATTGTAGTTGTGTAGTTAGGTGTTGCCTGCCTTGGGTTTAAGGGAGTTCAACCTAGTTGGTTTACCTCTCCCTTGATTTGGTTAGGCTGTAATTGGTTGGTGTTTTCAATATATTTCTTTCTTACTTAGCAAAAAAAAATATTTTAGGATTTCTTTATGTAGGATTCATATAACTCTCTTAAAGCTTGTGTATGTTTGGAATGAGTTTTATTGGCACAATCTTTTTGCTCCGTCTATATTTGAAGGAATAATTTGTTGAAAAGTACCCATTTGGTTCCTATATGTTATTACAAAGGAAACTTGAGTTGAGGGAAATCTTTGATAACCCCTCAAAAAAGAAGGGAAATCTTTGATAAATTTAGTGGTTGTTTGGTATACAGAATATTATGTAGGCAATAGAAATTCCCATGATTTTCTAATTTAGGTAGTTGTTCGGTTGACAGGAAGTGAGGAAAATGGGGGCAATGAAAATTCTTTGGGAAATTGAATTTCTCATAAATCGTGGGAATTTATTCGCCCACCTCCCCCTTGGTAATTTAGAATTCTCATATCAATTTATGGGAAATGCAAATTCCTTGATGTCAACCAAACATTCTCATGTATACCAAACAACCACTTGATGTATGAGGATTTCAGTACACGGTGTTCAGCTATCTTTTTAGAAGGGGAAATTCTCAATGGTAACCCTGAATTCCGGCTTTTTCTCTTTGGTAGCCAAACTGAATTTCAATTCTCAATGGTAACCCCGTGTTTATGGTTGTACTTGAAAAAGTGGTATTATTAACAAGTTTTCGTTATATACAATTGCTAAAAAAGGTTGTTTTCAAACTAAGTACGAATTTTAGAGTGTAGATAGACATGACTTTCCTTTAAAAAACACATTCTCATTCATCTTTTTCTAAATATGGTAATTAAATAGGTTTCCAATGAGAGAAATAAGGAAAATCACTTTTTTCTAAGGGAAGTTATGTCATTCTAGTCTAAAGAACCTTAATTAGTTTATAAACAACCCTTTCACCAACTCTTTATAACAACAAATGGCTATTAATACCATTTTATTAAGTATAACCATAAACACGGGATTACCATTGAGAATTAAAATTAAGTTTTGCTATCAAAGAGAAAAAGCCATAGTTCAGGGTTACCATTGAGAATTTCCCTTTTAGAAGCTTATGTCTGGTTGAAAGAAATTATATTTATATCGAGCAATTCAATTGACTGTTGTACGAGGTAATATAAGGAATGTCTTAGCTATAAAAGCTCTTTACATTTGTTGCTTTGATAATTAAGTTTTATAAAAGTCAAGTTTCCTCTCACATACTTGGTACTACTTATTTTTATTCTCCAGCAAAATTATAGAGCAACAAACATACAAAACTTTTATAGCTAAATCAAAAACAAACTTTGCTAGAAAGAAGGAATCATAACGGGGTTAATGGGTGGAATCATGGACCCACTACCTCAACTAATTTACTTGACTACAACCTGCACGTTTAACAAATTACTCAACTATAATAAGCTATAAACTAGGAATTGACTAATATTGAAGCACTTATTCAAACCCTCTATTGATGAAGCTACCAATTTACTAAGCTTACAAGAGAGGGGACATTGTTTAATCTGATTGGTGTCCCCTATTTTCCTTGTTCTTCTCTCTCCCCCCTTCACCGTGTAATTGCTTGCTTGAACTCCCCCAAAAGACCGGGGCAATTCTATTTTGTGTGCTTGGTTGAATTTGTGCGAGGTTTTTTTCCTTGAAGGAACCTAAAGTAGAATAAGGGCGCAATATTTAGAAGGTCCGTTGCAATAGAGCAAAAAACTGTTGCAACAGAGCTATTGCAACGGTCCAACCCTTGAAAACCGTTGCAATGTATGACTTAGCTTGCATACTGTTAATCATGGTAGATCCACCGATGGCATGAAGGAGAATAGAATTAGATATCTCTTTATAGTTCCACTCCAGATGACTAAAGCCATAAGGAAAATGCATAATTTTTTCTTATGTGACCTTTTTGTTGTCCTTTTCCCAATGTCTCAACCAATAAATTAAAGAATTTGAGCAAGGTAATAATTTGAGTAGATGAACTTCTACCCTTTGTTTGAATCTTTACGAGATCTTATTTTTTTCAGCTGCAACAAGGTATCATAATATATACTATAGCATAAATTTCATATGACATTAATTTTCAGTGCTTACGACTATTTCTCTTACATTCATTTTCTTATGGAAGACAAGTTAGTTCAACCCACGCAATTCATAGATTTGTTCTTTATAATTGATAATTACTTGAGCATATGAAAGTACAGTAATCCAACTATAAGATTCAACCTATTATTTTTAAAATTTACGAATTCCGCAATCCAAATGTATTTGTTTTTGTGACTTGTTATTATGCTTATAGATCAGGATAAAAAAATACAGAAATGCAAGCTAATAAAATTTCATTGGTTATAAAATCAATACAACAGTAAAATCAGGACAGAGAAGAATAAAAAATAATGAATACAACAATAATTCGGTAAACAAATGTAGAATTCACAGAATTAATCAGCTAGGATCTTGAAGAAGCTGACCACATTAGCTTCACAAAGAATTTCTAAGGTTCTAAGAAACCAAAAATTACATTCAAGGGTTTCAACTGAATTTCAAGCAAATTTACTTTAGCAAATCATTCAAACTCAATGAATTGACACACAACCATGAAAATATGAATGAGAAAGAGAGATGCAGTTACCAACAGTCTACCACCACCACAACCACCTTTATCTTCTCTCTCTTCTCCCTCCTCCGCCAACCTCACTTCATCCTCTCTCTCATAGACCTCCGCGCCTCTGCCTACGAAATCTTCATTGTCGCTTGCCACACTTCCTCAGCCAAATCTCTATCCTCCTCTCGCATCTGCGCCGGCTTAAACGGCGGCTCAAATGGCAGTAGGAATTATGTCGACTTGCAATGGTCTATTACATTAACGGGAGTGAGCAGGATGAAGAGGAGTTATAAGGATGGGGATTGTCGGGGTTTCAGTTTAGGGTTGAGGAAGCGCAATGGTGGTGGTGGAAAGAAATTGGGGTTTTGCCAAGTAGGATGAAGAAGGCGATTTTTAGTTGATTTGGTGCGTGTGAGAGGAAAAAGATACCGGGGTTTTGGTACTTCTAGAGCAAATAGGAGGGAAATATAAGCTAGCTGGACCAAACACATGGAAAGATTAAAACAGCTGTTGCATTAACTTTATGAACACATTGCAATAATATGCACTTTAATGCAACGACTATTCCTAACAGTTGCAATAGCATGAAGAAGTGTTGTATTTGAGAACCTAATGCAACGGTTATACATAATTGTTTCATTAAGCGTTGCATTAGCCTCAACCATTAAAATAATTCCTTACATTACCGCTGAGCGTTGCATCAAACCGTTGCATTATGGTTAACTGTTGCGTTTGATCGTTGCATTTGCTTCGAAATCGAGTAGCGAGAATTGCAGGAGGTGGGGGTGTTTTGCCGCCAACAACAACACGCGCCAAAGGAAGGAATAGTAGGAATTGACTCGCTGGCGGATGGCGTCAAAAGGGACACTAGGCAATTAAGGGCAGAACAACAATTGTTAAAGGGTAAAAGGGTGAATGAGTCAGCACACTATTCATAAGCTACAGTAAACAAAGTTCTCACTTTTTAATGGGTATGGATATGGTTTGTAATTTTGTTGGGTGTAATACCTTAACCTAAAAAAGTGTTTCTCGTATTTTTTTTCTCTATATGGTTTGTAATTTGGTTTGGAGTAATACCTTTCCCTAAAAAAAGTGATTTTCACACTTTTCCTTTATATGGTTTTTAATTTGGTTCAGTGTAATACCTTTTTCTAAAAAAATAATTTTTATGTTTTCCTCTATATGGTTTATAAAGAGCGAAAAACAGTTTTTCAATTGGTAGAAATAATATTCCCAGTGGTAGAAAATGTTTTTCTACTTAGAGGAAGGGTAAACACATTTTCTTTCTTCTTACATTATTCATTTTCTTTTCTTTTACATTACTCGTTTTTCTCTTACTTTTCATATAAGGAACCAAACAACAAAAATGTACTATTATGCTTGCCTTGGAAAAATATATTTTCAAGGAAAATTATGTTTCATTAGAAATGCTTTTCTGTCCAACTAAACTGAGCTTTAGTGATATAACCGAGAAAGAGGGAAGGATCTTGCTTTATAGGGTTGTTCCCCCTCCTCTGAGTCTTGGGTTGTACATAATAGTTTTTGGAAATTGGAATAGAAATGTTATGTCACTTTCCAATGATAAAAACTTCTTGCAATAGTAATATTGGGTCCTACTATTTGATTGACGTAATCATGCAAAGTGACAACATCTCTCTGCCTACTTCGCGGCCGAGTCCACAAAAATCTCCACTGCCATATTTAAGACCTCCTTAATTATCATAACACCATTCATTTGATGGTTGCTCCGTCACTTAGGGACGGCTATTGACCTATGCAAGCAGACCTATAGCACAGGGCCTTGAATGTATAGGAGCCTCAAAAGTCAAAATCTCATACCTCTTTCTCTTGTCCGTTAGTTTCTTCCTTTCTCAAAGCAAACTTTTGGTCTTTTTATTCTCTAATTCTTTCCCCCTAATTACTCTCTTATTCTCTTGTAATTCCCATAAAAATATGGAAAATTTCCAAATTCATCTCTTTTTCAATTCTTTAACGTTTCATTAATTTTCTTTTGTTTACCAAAGTTTTCATTTACCAATCTCACCTTACACTATCAATTAACTACAGTTCAATTTTTTTTCAATCCTTGAAAAACTATCAATGGTAGATTTATTCCAATTCCTCGGCAAATAAATTATATATAAACTGCTAAAAAAATTTCCCTTATATAATCTTACCTAATTTCTGCCTATTCATCAAAAAGAAAAAAAATTTAGTTTTCGATTTTTTTTTAAACCACAAAAAATAGAAATTTCTTTGGAACACTTCCATAGTGGAAGATAGTTGGGTAATTAGGATTTTAGTGGAAGTCTGGAAAAATAATTATGCAATTCGACTTCTTTTGGTCTTCCATAATCATTCGTGAAGTCTGGAAAAATTCGGGTTGAGAAATTCGGCTACTTCCATTCTTCAATTGGAAGAATCGAGGTCCGTCGGAACAATATTGTAGGGAAACAAATCGCGCTGTAAAGTTTAACAATCAACAACACTAGGTTAGGTAATTCTATTTCTCGTTTGTAAAACAAATCTATTTTCACGCATAATTTCCTCTTTATTTTGACATGATTCTTCAAATACCAAATTTGTTTGGGAAATTTCTCACATACCTGATACGCTCAAGTTATACGATGTTCTTGTGGCATTTTAGGTGCACATTGCTAAGGGATTTGTTCGTAATTGTTAAGGTTTGCATATAAATCATCCTTAGCGGAAGTTCGGAGTTTTGCGATATAAGTTGTGTTAATGTCATGCATTCCGAGCTTCCAAGGTGAAATGCATTTGAGCCGAGCATCGCAAGCCACAAGCTCGCCAAGCCAAGCTCCACCGCAAGCCCAAGCCTCGCCCATCCAAAGAGACACGCAAGCATGCCCGGCACCACGTCGCCCAAGAAGCTCTACCGCAAGCCTTGCGCGCGCCCAAGCAGCCTCGCATCGCCAGCATTGCCCAGCTCGCACAGCCCAGTGCTCATCGCAGCAAGCAGCCTGCCCAGCACGCATGTCGCGACAAGGCTCGCGACTCGCGAGCCCTGCCCTCGCACCTCGCGAGGATTGGCGCGACTCGCGACAGCCTTTGCCAGCAAATGTGTGCGGTTTGGCAGTGCGATCTTCGCGACTCGCGATCAGTGGCGCGACTCGCGACGCTTAAGTCGGCTTGGGACCACGATTTTGTGCGGGGTTTAAATGCTTCCTAAAACCTAATTTTTGAGGGAGACGAAGAGAAGTACGAAGAGGAGAGCTGAAATGTAGACCTTGGAGTGGCAAGCTTGAGGGAGAGAGGATACTCCCTCTCCTCATCCTTCCTTCTTCATGATTCTCTTTTCATCTTTCCTTCTTCGTTCCTCTTTGTTCTTCATTTCTTATTTCTTTGTTTTTCATTTCCTAGTTTTAGTTTTCATTTCTTAGTTTAGTTTTTAGGGATTTCAACTATGGATTTGGTTTTTGCTATCGGATTGTAGCTTGAACTGTTCTTGGATCAATTAACATGAAGCTTCAACCGTTATTGTGAGATCTTTCCTCTCTTTCTCTTTTCCTTGATTATGGTTCAATTTCTATGTTTGTGATTTATGATTGTTGCATAATTATGCTAGGAACGTTACTAGTTTGATTGTGTAGTTAATCTAATGCTAGATTTAAGAATAGAATCGGATTGTTTTATTCTTTTATCAATTGGTAGCAAACTAGGGAGTAATTTAGATGCAGATCATCTTGGTTATTTCTTAGGGAAATTGAATCAACTCGTTGAATGTTTATCGCGTGTATGACATTAGCGGTGTCTATTGGTTCTCTCGTGTTTATTGCTGCTTTTGGATTGAACTTAGACGCTATCGGACTAGGTTATCCTTTGGTTAGGGTTTTATAGTCACGCTGATCGTGCTATTCAACTAAGAATAAGGAGAACACGAGATTAATTCTCGACAATAGATAATTATGGAAATAATTAGAGTGGATGTTCAATGATCGATAATGAATTGAAGTGGATGTTAATCGGATTCAAGATCTTCCCATATTGATTTCTCATTTTGTTTATATGCTAGTTAGTTGTAGTTTGTTAGTAAACCTACTCGAAACCCCCCTTTGTAATTATTATTAGGTTTCTCGGCCCTTAGCTTAATCTAGGTTTCGAATCACGCTAAGTACTAAACTCGTCCCTGTTTCCCTGTGGATACGACCCCTACTTCCATTATACTGCTTTAGTGTAAAAGAGAGTAGGAGAAATTTTATCTTTGGCCGGGTGCGGTGCACACGACACATCCGCGTCCGCCCAAATTTTGGCGCCGTTGCCGGGGAAACGGTGTTACTTGTTTGTTTTTAGCGTGATTTTTGGATGGTATTGCTTGTGCTCTTTGTTTTTGATTGGCCACTCATATAAAGAATTCCCTTTTTGTTTGAGTTTCTAGTTTTCATCTTCCATTGAGCTCTATGTATTTCACTTTCGTATTTTGGACAAGAAGCATGGAACTTGTTGCTTAAACTATCTTGGGAATGATTGATTGAAGCTTTTGACGGCTTATTGTTTGGTTATTGTCTAGCTTTAATTATTGATATTAATGTTCATGACTTGGATTAGCTAGGAGTACTACTAGTTGATGTTTGTTGTTGACTTAATGCTAGGTTTTGGATATAATCTGATGTTATATGCTCAACCATGATGTAGTAAGCTAGGCACTAACAATGCATTGCAAGAGTCCTTCTCAATCAATTTTGCAGGTATTTGAAATGGAGATTGACATGGAACCACCATTGTCACACATGGAGCACAACCTAATGATTGAGCTTAAGGTAATAAGTCGAGCAAACGACTTTAAACAACAGCGCTTCTCGGGAGGCAACCCGAGACCCTATTTATTTTCTTTCTTTCCTTTATTTCTCATCAAATTTCCACCACCACATCAAATTTTCTTCCACCCACCGCCCACCCACTCAAAAGAACCACAACAAATCTTAATCCACTTTGAGCCCAAGTCCACAAAAGAAAACCCGTTGGGAGGAGTTCAATAGCTAGGAGTTGGTAACACTAGAGGAGTGAGATTGTTGTATCTTTTCGATCTCTTGAGCTAGGTGCAAATCTCAAAAATTTAAAACTTTTGAATTTGCCATTTGTTTGAGTGATTTGAGGGAGAGGGTTGTGAGTTGATTTCGGAGATTTGAGATGGTGTTGTTAAGAAATTTGAGTTTGACGGATTGTATGTCATGAGTTTTGAGCATTCGATCTTCGATTTACCCGATTTTCGATTTTCTCCCCCCATTTTTCAGTTTACTTTTTCTACTAATTGTCGACACATTGAGGACAATGTGTAGTTTAAGTAGGGGGGAGGGTATTCTCATTCTCATGTATCTATGTTGTATTTATGTTGTATATATTTCAATTTGAAATAAAAAAAAAATGAAAAAAAAAATGAAAATGAAAAAAATATAAAAAAAAAACAATGAAAATGAATCCCGCTGAGTTGAAAACCCGCAAGGGCGGGCGACTCGGGCAAAAATGGGGGCCCGGATAGGTTGAAAACCCGAAAGGGCAACCTATGCAAAAAAAGTGGCTTATATTGAGCGGGTAAGATGGTGAGATGAAAAAAAAATGTGAGAAGCTAGGATGAAAACCCGAAAGGGCTCCTAGGCAAAATGAGAGATTAAGAGAGAATTATGTATTTTGAAGACTCATTTGCCGGAGATTTGTTTTGGCTTTCACTTTCTTTTGGTTGATTGTTTTTGGGAGTAAGCATGGAATTTATCCCTTTTTGTCTTTGTTTCATGGCTTGCTTATATAGGTTGGTTGTAATAGTAGTAGTAGTTCATCTTTTGAGGTTTTAGGCGAGTTGTCATTTTGATTGTGGCGTTGGAGTGAGTTCAATTCCATTGAGATCCTTCAGGATTTGAGCTCACATTTTGGTTGTCGTTTGGTGATTATTGTTGTCGCGTCTGTATTTCTGATTGTAGCTTGAATCTAAGTGTGAGGGGAGTCATTATCCTTTACGTTTAGGTTTTGAGCGTATTTTGTTAAGATGTGATGATGATGATGTAGTTGATGGGGAGTGTAGGTTGGTTTCGATAGCTTGGGCGATGATTTAATTGGTATTTCTCATTTTTAAGTTTACTCGAGGTCGAGTAAAGTTCAAGTGTGGGGGTATTTGATACGCTCAAGTTATACGATGTTCTTGTGGCATTTTAGGTGCACATTGCTAAGGGATTTGTTCGTAATTGTTAAGGTTTGCATATAAATCATCCTTAGCGGAAGTTCGGAGTTTTGCGATATAAGTTGTGTTAATGTCATGCATTCCGAGCTTCCAAGGTGAAATGCATTTGAGCCGAGCATCGCAAGCCACAAGCTCGCCAAGCCAAGCTCCACCGCAAGCCCACGCCTCGCCCATCCAGCAGCACACGCAAGCATGCCCAGCACCACGTCTGCCCAGCAAGCTCTACCGCAAGCCTTGCGCGCGCCCAACGACCTCCGCATCGCCAAGCATTGCCCAGCTCGCACGGCCCAGGTGCTCATCGCAGCAAGCGGCCCGCCCAAGACGCATGTCGCGACTCGCGACAAGGCTCGCGACTCGCGAGCCCCGCCCCTCGCACCTCGCGAGGATTGGCGCGACTCGCGACAGCCTTTGCCAAAGAAATGTGTGCGGTTTGGCAGTGCGATCTTCGCGACTCGCGATCAGTGGCGCGACTCGCGACGCTTAAGTCGGCTTGGGGCCACGATTTTGTGCGGGGTTTAAATGCTTCCTAAAACCTAATTTTTGAGGGAGACGAAGAGAAGTACGAAGAGGAGAGCTGAAATGTAGACCTTGGAGTGGCAAGCTTGAGGGGAGAGAGAGGATACTCCTCTCCTCATCCTTCCTTCTTCATGATTCTCTTTTCATCTTTCCTTCTTCGTTCCTCTTTGTTCTTCATTTCTTATTTCTTTGTTTTTCATTTCCTAGTTTTAGTTTTCATTTCTTAGTTTAGTTTTTAGGGATTTCAACTATGGATTTGGTTTTTGCTATCGGATTGTAGCTTGAACTGTTCTTGGATCAATTAACATGAAGCTTCAACCGTTATTGTGAGATCTTTCCTCTCTTTCTCTTTTCCTTGATTATGGTTCAATTTCTATGTTTGTGATTTATGATTGTTGCATAATTATGCTAGGAACGTTACTAGTTTGATTGTGTAGTTAATCTAATGCTAGATTTAAGAATAGAATCGGATTGTTTTATTCTTTTATCAATTGGTAGCAAACTAGGGAGTAATTTAGATGCGCATCATCTTGGTTATTTCTTAGGGAAATTGAATCAAGCGTTGAATGTTTATCGCGTGTATGACATTAGCGGGTCTATTGGTTCTCTCGTGTTTATTGCTTTGCTTTTGGATTGAACTTAGACGCTATCGGACTAGGTTATCCTTTGGTTAGGGTTTTATAGTCACGCTGATCGTGCTATTCAACTAAGAATAAGGAGAACACGAGATTAATTCTCGACAATAGATAATTATGGAAATAATTAGAGTGGATGTTCAATGATCGATAATGAATTGAAGTGGATGTTAATCGGATTCAAGATCTTCCCATATTGATTTCTCATTTTGTTTATATGCTAGTTAGTTGTAGTTTGTTAGTAAACCTACTCGAAACCCCCCTTTGTAATTATTATTAGGTTTCTCGGCCCTTAGCTTAATCTAGGTTTCGAATCACGCTAAGTACTAAACTCGTCCCTGTTTCCCTGTGGATACGACCCCTACTTCCATTATACTGCTTTAGTGTAAAAGAGAGTAGGAGAAATTTTATCTTTGGCCGGGTGCGGTGCACACGACACATCCGCGTCCGCCCAATACCCCGGAGGTTTGACATTTTTCTCAAATTGCTCTATTATTGACGGAACCCTGACTTTCTCTCTCTCCTCCCACCTTCCTCCATTAATGACCATGTACTAATCCTCCAAACTTTCTCTCTCCTCCCAGCTTCCTCCATTGATGGCCACGTTCTAAAATTTCTCTCTCCTCCCACCTCCATGCCTCCCCATCTTCATCTTAATTTTTGTATTCCTCCACATAACTCCCTGCAGCTAGGTGAAGAGAAATAGAACAGAAGGGCGGCGACCAAAACACAAAAAATTAAAATTACTCAATCATAATCTGCTAAAAAATGCAACAAGAAATGACGATGGTGCAGTGTTTCAGCTCATTTGCAAGAAAAATGATGTCAACCCATCAAAATTCACAACTCCAATTTTTTCATCATCATCATCAATGGCGTCTTCTTCATCATGATTTTCACAGACGATCGTAAGCATAATATATTTCTATGTTTGAACTTTGAAATTAGATTGATATCAATTTTGATGATTTTGTATATTGGGCAGTATGTTGAGAGAATAACAAGGTGGGCAGGAGAACGATGGAGTTATGTAGAAGCAGATGAAGATGAAAACGGGGAGGAGAGAGAAATTTTGGAGGTTTAGTTAGTGGTCATCAATGCAGGGAGGTGGGAGGAGAGAGAAACAATCGAGGAGAGAGAGGGGAGAAAAACAAACCTAACATTTGTCAGTGTCTAGCAATAATAGTAAGGTTAATTTGAGAAAAGTATCAAACATCAGGGGCATTTGAGAAATTTCCCAAGCGAGGGGTATTTGATAGTTACATTAAACTTTAGGGGTATCTCAGGAGATTTCTTCACGCCTCATGTTCATTTTGTTGGATAAGTGGATATTATGATGTTACTATTATTTGTTAATTTGCTAGGTCTGTGTGAAATTGTGAATTGTAATACTGGTAAATAAAATTTGTAATTTAAGTACTTTTATAGTCAAGTATTTTTCTCCCACACTTTATCTTATTACTGTTATCTACTTATCTTATTTTTTTATTATTCATATTATAAAATGTTAAACTAAAATAAAGTACGACATTATAGATTTATAATATGCTTACTACTTGCTAAGGTTTTTTTTATAAATAAAATAAAATATTAGGCGGAGACTCGTAGCTAATTATTTCATATATTTTTTGAAGCTAAATATTGAAATATTATGCATTCAGTCAGGTGCGTTTTGGAGATTCAATAACTAGGTTGATTTTATCCTGTTTTGCACTTCTATATACGTATTAGTTTATGTTGTTGATTGTTTTAATTGATTGATACATTATATTAATTTTTTCAACTATGCCTCCTACAATTAGAAAGTTCGAATCAGGATATGAGAAGCGTATAAAAAAAAGCTTGAAGAATTAACTCAATCACAAAGAGGAGCTCTTAATAATTTTATTATAAAAGAGCCACAAGTTCAAGATGAAAATCACAATATTGATAATGTGAATGATGAAATTCTTGAAAATGAGGTTACTGTGGTATCCGATTTTTGACTGCCTTAATTAATGGTCTGAATTCCACGAAAGTCTCTCATTGGACTTTGAGTTTTAGAAAACTTGGAAGTCGCCACCCTATTAATAACTGAATAGGGACAGATTTATTTAATAAATCGTTTTAAAATCAATTTCAAGAAAAATCATTTAAAACGATGATGACTTCATATGGATGAGGCTTTTTTTAAAATTGGTCTTTCATACCATGAGATAGGGTTCGGGGTTTAGGTTAAGAGGTGCGAACGTCTGAAACTCGTCTCCTCTTCCGTTCTAAAGAACATGCTCTTACTAAATGCGTTATTTTTCATTTTAAAGTAATCATGGCTATTAAAAAGAAAGAAAATCACATAATTTGCACATATACACATTAACCATTTTTATTTAGGACTAATATATCATTTGTACATGGTAGGTTTGAGCACTGAAGTTGCACTACGTACCAATCATTGCGGGATTGGAATCCACTCATGGATCAAAACCGTCGTAGTTCGATCTTATGTCTCACCTTAAATGGCCAATTCCACTGGGGAAAGAAGAGGAGGGAATATATTATGAATAACTCACCTTTAGAATTAAACAAATCTATCTGAAATGAGGTAATCACTCCAATTAGTGATTGAAATGGAATTGAGATAATCACTTTAATTAGTGATAAAATATGAAGGATTAAGATAATCACCTTAATTAGTGATTAAAAATAGAGGTTAAGATAATCACCCTAATTAGTGATTATTCAAGGCTTAAGATAATCACTCTAATTATTGATTAAATGAGGAAAAATAATCGTCCTAATTAACGATCATTAAGGTTTAAGATAATCACTCTAATTAGTGATTAAATGAGAAGAAATAATCGTCCTAATTAACGATTATTAGGGTTTAAGATAATCACTCTAATTAGTGATTAAATGAGAATAATAATCGTCCTAATTAACGATTATTAGGGTTTAAGATAATCACTCTAATTAGTGATTAAATAATGATTGGAGATAATCACCCTAATTAGTGATTAAAAGAAGTTTGAGTTAACCGCTCTAATTAGCAATTAATCAAGGATTGAAATAACCACCTTAATTAGTGATTACGTTTATGATTTTCTAGAAGTCTTAGAGGTTTGCTTCCTAATTGAAGGTTTTTGAGAAATAATCTTAATTGAAGATTATTAAGTCATTTGGAGAGGAATGATCAATTTGAGATCGAATTTGGAGATTTGTGTTTGGCTAATTGGAATTTGGCCATTTAAAGCGAGACACGTGAAACGGCCTAAAATCAATTTGGAGATCATAATTACCAATCTAATTATGTCAAATTATATGATTAATCCATTTGAATATGGAGAACACATTTTTAAAATGTAAAATGGATCATCATACAATTTAACTTAGTTAGATTTGCAATTTTTCCTCTTAATTGAGATTGGGTCATTTGATTCATATACTATGATATATTGGCCCAACATGCAATATTTGTAACATTGGGATCTCATTTTATTAAAAAGAGTTGTGGAATTATTTATGAACATTATGCATAAACATCTCCATGTTTTTTTTATTAATTGAGTGATGCAATAACTATTTACAAAGAAACTATTATTACAACAAAATGTACAAACTCTATGATTTATACAAAATCTTCAATCTTGATCTTCACCATGATGCTTCTTGATCTTCACCTCCTTGAATGGGCTTTGGAATTCATGTTGATTTGTGAATTTGTGAAAGTTAAAGATTAATTAACTTCTTTGATTTTGATTTTTTTTATGACAATTTTTATTTATTTTTATTTACATGATAAAATGAGTCATTTTAAGAGAAACTTAAAATTTAATGACTTTCAATTAACATTTTCGTGTGAAAAGAAAACATTTTCTTTTTATGAAAGTTGAGTTAATCACTTTATTTCATTTTCCAGATTACACTTTTGTTCTTGCACTGACTTACAAAAATCATAACTTTCTGTACAAAGTGTTAAACTAAGCATATGATACATATATGGATAGATCAGTGAGTTCTTTATGTTGCATCAAGATTTCACAAGTTTTTAGTGACCACTTGAATTATGGTGAATTTTATGTCAAAACTGGTAAAAAAAGGACCTTTATTAAATTTGTTCTTTGAGATCCAACTTATTGAACTTATTTTAAAGTGAAATTTGGTATGAACATTCTAGACATTTTGAAAGACTAGACTAAAAATTTTTACTTGAATTGGACACTTTTAAGACCTTTTTTTATTTATTTCCTTAACTGAAAGCTACTGATTTTTATATTTTTGAAAAGCTACTGATGTTTCCTTCAAACTTGATGTTTTTGGTTTTATCTTAATGATTTTATTTTAACTTTATTGACAGAATAATCCAAGGTGGTACTGGACAAAATCAGTTTTGTACAACAAAGTTGTATGATTTTTAATTATTTACACAAAATTCATTTTTTAGAAATTCCAAAGCCCAATAGCTGGAAACATCTTGCACCTCATAGGAAAAATATTAAGTCCTACAAACTATTCTGATAACACAGACGAAAAATAGAATGAAATACGAAATTAAAACTGATTATAATTACAACATCACATTTTCTTTTTTATGGAGATGTTTATGCACAACTTTTCTTAAACTTTTTAAGAAATCATTTTTGGTGATGAATAACAACTTGATTAAGGATAATCACATAATCACATTGTTTCCTAAGAGCCACCCCATTAGAGGTGACTATTCTTGGTGGGGTGATTTAAGGTTGGGAACCTATTAGGACTTCCACATACCCAAATCACTCCAAAGATTAAAAAATGATAAGAAGAAAACAAGGAAGAAGTTAGTAGATGATTAAGAAGTTAATCAAAATAACAAG
The DNA here is from genome assembly GCA_947648045.1 of Beta corolliflora. NCBI lineage: Eukaryota > Viridiplantae > Streptophyta > Magnoliopsida > Caryophyllales > Amaranthaceae > Beta > Beta corolliflora. The sequence goes on along the minus strand of CANSZD010001077.1, from coordinate 131,605 downwards.
AACTTCAACTTTACCTTGCTAGCTCAATGATGCACTTCCTTTTTGCAAATTTTTCTACCTTTTTTGTGATTTTCTTAATTTCAAAGTGAGTTTCTAAATCTTCTTAATTGCTAACTTAAACTCATTTTTTGTGTTTTTTCTTCTTTTGATGAACTTCTTTTACTTACTACCTATCTTACTAACTTTTATTTCTTTTAAGTGTGATTTCTTTAGAGGAAAGGAGTAAAGAAGATGAGAGAATTAGTTAAGTTAAGTTGAACTCTTTTCAACTTGGTTTTGAAGTGAAAAGGGGAGGGTATTTATAGAGAAATGAGGAATGTGAACTAGGGTTTCAAAGAGGGAGAAAATCAGATTTTTCATCCAAAAAAAAATCTGATTTTCTTCATCCTTAATCACCTTAATGACATCACTCTAATGACCTTACCCTAATGACATCATCAAATCTCTTTGGAAACACAAATATTCTTATTCTTTTTAGATTTGCTCATTAATGAGGCAAGATCAGATTTTTAGAAAATATTCTTCCTAAAACATCCTAATATAAAAAAATTGCATTGAAAATCGTTCAAGGTCTGCGTTTGCCGCAGAGCATGCTTGTGCGCTAGGCGCATGATTGTGTGCTTGGCGCACACTTGATTTTTCCCGAAAAAAAATCCGGATTTCCCCCTCTTACACATGGGATTTGATTCTTATTCTCTAACTAATGGATAAAGGATGTGTTTAGTGGATAAAGAATATATTCTTATTCTTTATCCAATGAACAATGACTTGACCATCAAGAAAACTGATTAATGACGATTTTGGGATACGACTAAAATCCCGACGCCTAATCGCGACTCGTTTTTTCATTTTTCCGAAAGACTAACTTAAGACAATTAACGAAAACTCATCAAATTGATAAAGACGAGCATGATTATACTACGAATCATTTTATTAAAATGGTGGTTGTAGTTATTGACTACGACTCACGAAAATTATACTTCTAAGCCGAAATTGTATGACTAATACGCAAAAATGGAAAATCGTGCGACAGAATGAAACTCGCTCTCCGAGGCGCGCGCTCACGATGCATGACGATTTTGTTATTTTTATTTTTCAAAACCATTATTTATCCGAAAAAGGGGTTCAAAATTTGGTGTCTACAGAATGCCCCACATTGGTGGAATTTCGGAGAAAATGATGGCCAATGTTTGAAAAGACACAAAATTTTGATAGAAAATTTCTTTTGAGATAACATATTCATCATAGAAAATAGTTATCATCAGTGCTATCTTGAAAACATGACTTGCGATTTCTGTTGCCGCTTTAAGTAGAAAATCCCAGTTAATTTTCTAAAATAGGAGATGCGACTTTGACGTCGTCTTAAATAGAAAATCTCAATTAATTTTCTAAAATTGAAAATGCGACTTTATTGTCGTCTTAGATGGAAAATCCCAATTAATTTTCTAAAATTGAAAATGCGACTTTATTATCGTCTTAAGTAGAAAATCCCAACTAATTTTCTAAAAGTTTTGAATGCGACTTTAATGTCGTCTTAAGATAGAAAATCTCAATTAATTTTTTAAATTTGGAAAATGCGACTTTATTGTCTTTTTTTTTAGTCTTATGAATTTTTCTTTTGTTAATGTGAAAAATTCCGACAATTAACAGGTCGACTCTAGTTTTTATAGTTTTTTATGGCCTTGATGACAAACAAGTTATCAAGTCACCATTATTTACTTTTTATGACTCCATGTGTTATCATGTCACCTTAAATTAGGACATTGTCAGGTCATGTCACCTTAAATTAGGACATTGTTAGGTCATGTCACCTTAGGGTGATGCATTGTTAAGTCATGTCACCTTAAAGGGTTGACCAAAGGTTATTATTACCCTCTAGATAAACTATACCAAATCATCATGTGGCAAATTTTTTTATCTGTTTTTCCGAAATCTTTCAGAAAATTTTTCATGCATAATGCTTATTCGCTTTATTGGAAAATGATGATCACTATATAAAATAGATCGATCATGGTTATTATTTTGGATGATCATTAGAAAAAGGGATTGTATCAACGTTCTTGATCCGTCATTGACACAGTTTTTTTTTTTTATGTTCGGCTTTAGCAAAAATTGCCCTACCACAAATGCTTGGTCATTAGCCATGGTGAAGGATGCTCCTTATTATCCTGTGGACAATACTCAAATTCATTATCCATGGCATAAATCATGGATGATCATCTTTTCCATCTATAAAAGGGGCATGATTCTTCATTTTTAAATGCACCACTTCCACTACTTCAATCTTTTCTCTAAATTTTTCTTTCACAAAAATGGTTTTTACTTATGAAGAAGCTAATGAAATGCAGAGTCGGGAGAAAAAACAACTCTCGGGGATCACAAGAAGCTTGGAGCAACCAAGGCAATCCTTTTCCTCTTCCCGCTTCACTAAGGTGCTTATGCCTTTGCTTTCACTTTCTATTTGTTACGACATGATTCATGGTGCTTCCAAATTTTGGGATGAAACTCGCCATGTCTTCCGCTTTGGATATCGGGAAATTGTGCGTCTTGTTGAAGAGGTCGAAGATTTGCTAGGCTTACCATCCAATGGTCCAATTATCACACCTAGATCTACTACCAGGATCTCGGGAGATTTATCAACGATTTTACATCTTCCTGAAAATCTTCATGGAAACTACCTACAATATGGTGAGGTATTTCCTGTCAACTTATTATCGACTTTCCAATTTAGCACTTGGCAATTTTCTAACAATGCCAGCTATAGGATTGCTAGAGAAAATGCTTGCATTCTTATGATTTTGGAAAGTACCCTCACTAAATGGTCTTTAAATGCATGCCATGTTCGGTGTCTTTCACTTATTCCTCAAATTGTTAGTGGGGGTCGTCTTGGACCACTTATTTTGGGGGAAATGTTCCTTGGCTTAGATGAACTCAAAAGAAATCCTCAAAGCTTTGTAAAGGGATGTCCATTAGCCCTTCATTTATGGCTATTAGAAAAATTTCTCTCATGAAACCCCACAAGAGTCTTACTTACAAAACTAGTCATGTCGGGAGAGAGGTCTTCTTCCTTTCTTCTATCAACTTAGCAAAAATGGTGGGTGGGAGGATTTTTTCTTATATCAAGACATAAAGTGGGTCACAAGCCACCTTGGCATTAGTGCAATTGTATATTGCAATTCTGGTCGTAGAGGTGTACAACTACCGGGGCTTTGCCAGGTCACTTTCTACCTTCCATGGAGGTGTCTAAGGAAAATTGGTTGGAGGCAACATCACATTCCTGCCCTCCAGGTTCTTCCACCTTGTACCACTTATGAGGCTGATATGAGTGGTATTCAGAGAATGCCTACTATATGGCAGGGAGCTAAAATTATATCAGTGCTACCTGAACCTCACCCTCTACTGATTGATGAAGATTACCTTCAATGGCTTCTGGCGGATATTGGTCAAGACAATGATTCAGACGGGCCTACCATGAAGAGGAGAAGAGTTTGAGAGAAATATCATGTTGTTTTTTTCATGTTGTTTCTTTTTTCTTTTTCTAGTTTTTGTTTAATTTCTTTGAGTTTGTAGGAAATGAAGGCTTTATGTCTTTTTATGTATGAAATGAAGTACCCCAGTTGGGATGAAAAAAAAAGATATGTTTGTGAGAATTATCTGCTTGTGAGAAATTCAATGTGAACACAATTCTAAACACGTGCACACTTTAACATTAAATATGACATGCAAATCATAATTAATCAATCATATGACATATAACCTTAACAAATCAAAAACATCCTTGCATGTTTCATCATTTTTTCTTTTTCTTTTTTTTCTTCTTTCTTCTTTTTTTTCGTTTTGTTTTTGCCCCAACTTGAAAATGCCCAAGGAGAGGTCATATTATGTAGTGACACAGGTGGCATATGATTGCGATTAGCAAATATCTGACATTGCTTGCAGGCACGGACAAAGCTGATGCAATCACCCTCTAGAGTACTCCAATAGAAACCTGCTCGCAAAATTTTACGAGCCAGCATTCTTCCATTCATATGGGGTCCACATTCTCCTCCATGAACTTCTTCCATGATGGCTAGCTTTTCGCTGTCATTCACGCAGAGTTGCAGGGTACCATCAAACCCTTTGTGATATAGTCTGCCTTTTAGAATGAGAAAATGAGCAGCTAGCCTTCTGATAGCTATGCGGTCCTTCTTGCCACTTCCCTCTGGATATTGCATAGTTCCCAGGAAAGTCTTGATATCCTTATACCAGACATCATCATCATCATCATCTTGTTGAGCCAGTGTGGAGACAACTTGTGCTACCGTCACTGTAGGTCCCTTCCTTTCTTCAATTAAAAATGACTGGATCTTTGTACCATTTATCCATGTTAAATTAACAGCGAGATTGGCTAAAGCATCAGTGAAACTATTTTGTTCTCGAGGAAGATGTTTGAAGCTGATATCATCAAAATAAGGGATCAATTCTTGAAGGTACTCTGTGTAGAGCTGAAGTCTCTCATCTTTAACCCTCCAAATTCCTATTGTTTGAGATATGATGAGATTAGAATCTCCATACACAGTGAGATGTCTTGCCCCTGCTACCAAGGCAGCCTTTACTCCATATATGCAGGCTTCATACTCGGCTGTATTGTTTGTTGTTGGGAAATCCAGCTTGACAGCAAACACCTGCTCCATTACCTCTCCTATTAGAAGCTCCATCAAAGTACATGCACCATTGTGGATTGTCAATGAAGCATAAGTACTCATCAGGGAATGAATCGTCATACTCATCTCCTGACATTGGTCCTTCTGCTAGGGCTTCAGATATGGCTCGTCCTTTAACAGATTTCTGGCTGACACATTGAATATCAAACTCAGAAAGCATAACATGCCATCTTGCCAATCTTTCACTAAGAATGGGTTTTTCAAACAGATACTTGATTGGATCCAGTCTTGAGATCAGATAGGTAGTATGAGCTTGAAGGTGATGCCTCAACTTCTTCGTGGCATAGACCAAGGAGATACATGCTTTTTCTAGTGGGGTATACCTTGTCTCATACTCAAGGAATTTCTTGCTGAGATAATATATGGCAACCTCTTTCTTTGTTCCCTCTTGATATTGGGCTAAGAGAGCTCCCATAGCCGTTTCTGTGATAGTGAGGTACAGAATCAGAGGTTCTCCTAGTCTAGGTGGCATTAGAACAGGTGGATTTGAAAGGTATTCTTTCATAGAATCAAAAGCTTCCTGACATTCTTCATTCCACTCATGGGATGCCCCTTTTCTGAGCAACTTAAATATAGGTTCACATCTCATAGTGAGTTGTGAGATGAACCTGCTGATATATTGAATTCTACCGAGAAATCCTCTTACTTCTTTTTCTGTTTTTGAAGGAGGTAGTCCTTGCATATCTTTTACCTTTTCAGAGTCCACTTTGATGCCGTCTTGACTGACAATGAATCCCAACAACTTCCCCGAAGTGGCGCCAAACACACACTTTTGAGGGTTTAGCCTTAGATTGTACTTCCTGATTCTTTCAAAGAAGGACCTTAGTGCAGGAATATGGCCCTCACAATCTCCACTTTTCACAATCATTTCATCTACATAAACATCCACAATGTCGTGGATGAGGTCATGAAGGATAGTGGTTGCAACCCTTTGATATGTGGCTCCGGCATTCTTGAGACCAAAAGGCATAACTCGGTAGCAAAAAGTGCCCCATGGAGTGATGAAAGATGTCTTTGTCATGTCTTCTTGAGCCATGAGTATTTGATTATACCCTGAGAATCCATCCATGAAGGAAAACATTGCATGACCAGCCGTACTATCAACAAGAACATCGATGTGGGGTAGGGGAAAACAATCTTTTGGTGACACAGCATTCAAATCTCGAAAATCAATGCATACCCGAACTCTCCCAACCTTTTTAGATACGACCACTATATTGGCGAGCCAACTTGGATGTTTTACAGCTTGGATGAATTTGGCATCAAGCTCAAGTTTCTCGGATTTCTTCTTTCACTTTCAGACTAACCTCTGGCTTCATTCGACGGAACTTTTGCTGCTTAGGTTTGCTTTCGAGGATGTAACGGAATGCGATGTTACGCAATTTCTCTATTAACACCGTGCATATCAACGATAAGACCATGCGAACACATCTACATACTCTTTTAATAATGCAATAAACATAGAATGTTCAGTTGGGGAGAGGAATAATCCTATTTTGACTTCTTTTACAGCATTTTCTGTACCAATATTAATTACAATGGATTCTTCCATGGGTTTTATGTATGTTTCAGTTGTATCAAGTGATTCATCATTATTAAATTCACTGTCAGAAATAATATCTTGCATGCAAATGTATTTAGATAAAGGTTCATATTCAATTTTCTCACTATTAGAGTCTTCTGACTGGGTCTGCAAGGTAGATTGACTGGAAGATGAGCTATCGGTATGATATCCATCTGAAGGGGGTGAAAAGGTATTTTCATGAGATGGATGTGGAGGATGGTTTCCTAAAAAAATTTTAAATTCTATAGGCCCGTCTTTTGCCTGACCCTCAATACTCCACTTATGTTCAATGCTTTTGCCAAAAGGTATCATCAAAGACACCGGGTCAAAATCCTCTTCTCTAGAGGACTCAGAAGCGAAAAGCTTCTTAAGGACTCCATGTTCCAGATTATCCACCCAGTCATTTTCTTTTTACATGGTATGTTCTCGGACAAACCAACTTTTGATTAAGTCCAAATTCCTAGCTTCATTGAAGAATATCTCCAATCCCGGTAAAATCTTATGTTCTTTCCTACTAAGCCAAGGTTCTGGAAATTCGTAGTATGGCTCAGTATCTCCTTGCAGGATGAACTGACCATTGAGGGTAGAAGAAGGTTTTTTGGTGTTTTGAGAAGTACCGCCCAGATCATATCCTAATCCATGTCGGTTCTGCTTGTTTACTACGGGGATTGATTGCTTCATTCCCCTACCATCACGCCTTAATCCGGCTCCTTGAGTATAACCCATCTTCATCATAATTTGAAATCCTTTGGACAGAGGTTGCAGGGCAATCCCTACAGGCTCTTTGACCGCATTCGTGGGTAGGGCTGAGGTGTTTGTTTTCTGGCGGTAATTGGTCATCCTTAGAGAAGGGACAAATTTCTTCTTTTTGGACCTAAAGGTAGAGAAAAAGAATGAAAAGAAAAGAAGGCTACATATTGCAGAATGCATTGCAGAGTAAAGAAAATTTTCGAAAACAACTTTGCCATATTTTGACTGGAATGGTCCACCTTCGCAATTTTTCATTTTTTTTTTGACTTTATTGTGACCTTTTTAAATGATTTTACTGTCATTGGGGTTGAAAACAGATTTTTTCATTCTTCTATTCCCTGCTTAATATTTGAACAAAGACTGAAAATATAGAGATTAGGGCCTATATCCCCATTAATGCGTCAATTCAGCATTCTGAAATTGGACCTGTGATGACTGGCATCTTGAATTCTGATCACATTGCCTGAAATACAATGGTTCACTAGAGGAAAAAAGCCCAAGGGCTGCTGTCAAAAAAGGCCCAAGGGCTGCGTTTTTTGACCGCAGCCATTGGACTAGCAGCCCTTGGCATTTAGGAAGGGCTGCGGTTTTTAACCGCAGCCCTTGACGCGTTAAGGGCTGCGATTCTGGCAAAAACCGCAGCCCTTGGTGGATTAAGGGCTGCGGTTATGGGCCAAAACCGCAGCCCTTGGTGAGTTAAGGGCTGCGGTTTTGGACCTTAACCGCACCCTTAATCCACCAAGGGCCGCGGTTTTTGCCGTAACCGCACCCTTGTGTTTTTTTTTTTTTTTTTTCATTTTTTTGTCCTAAATGTTCCCAAACAGATTATATATATATATATATATATATATATATATTAGTATCATAAATTATGTTTTTTTACACAAATATAGAGAAAACAATAACCGAATTACATTAGTTTGAGGTTGCCCTCAAGTGTTCGAATTGCAATACATGAGCAGGATCACAAACACAAACTAGCATTACAACAACTCCACCAAGACTAGCATCTGGATCCCTCGAAAGCAACTTCTCCGGAGATGATAGAACCTGGGCAAATAAAACCAAAATCGATATAATTTAGGTGTCGGGGGCAGGGGGCGCCGGGGTGCTGCCGGGCAGTGGGGGCCGGGAGGTGTAGCAGGGGGGGGCGGTGCGAGGGCGCAGGGTCTTGGTGCTGGGGTGGGGTGTAGCAAGGGGGGCAAAGAGGGTGCTTGGGGTAGGGGTGCTTCTGGGCAGTGGGGGTGTAGCAGGGGGGGGGGGGGCAGGCGCAGGGGTGGGTGCTGGGTCAAGGGGTGGGGGTGTAGCAAGGGGGAGAGAAAATTTGACAATATCAGATAATAATTGTAATACTTTGGTATTCAACAAGTAAAGTGTAGCTAAAACAACAAATTCATTTCAATGTATGTCTAATAGAACTTATAAACATTCAACCTATAAAGTAATAGGCAAAAGAAGAAAAAAATCATGACGATATACGAAGAATGATGGAGAAATGTAATGTGTAAAAAATATATCAATATGCAGCTAATCTTTTTTTCTTGAAAGCTAATTTTTGAGCACGGATTCAAGCAATTACAATTTACAAGTCGTTAACACTAAAGACCCATTATAAAGAAACACATCGTCAGATGAAGGCATGAAGCTTACAATTCCCGGAGACAAGACTAAGATATAATTACGTAAAACAAGAAAAACACATACCTAGGATACATGAAGCTAGTTTGATCCCGGCCACAAAAATATTCCTAAAGCATCTGGGGATGGTACTCTAGCATCTGTTTACTTCCACGGATAATTATTTATAGTGGTTACTATCATGTCAAACCAACCACTAATATTATATTTCAAACATACCCAATTTTTTTTGCATTTTTAGTCCTAAATGATCCCCAAACAGTTTTATATATATATATATATATATATATATATATATATAAAAATATAAATCATTTTCCATTACAAATTATGTTTTTTATACAAATATAAGAAATTTACAAAAATATAGATGCTAAAATATTGGGGTCAGGGGCGGTAGGGGCTGGGAAGGGGTGTCGGGCTGGGGGCCCTGTGGCGGGGAGGGGGAGTTCAGCAGTGGTAGGGTGGCAGGGGCCGGGGAGGTCAGGCAGGGAGGAGTGCAACCGGGGGGCAAGATTCAGCAATGGGGGGGAGGGCCGGGAGTGCGGGGGTGTGCAGGGGGGGAATTGCAGCAGTGGGGGAGTAAAGGCAGGCATGCTTATGTTCATAAATTTACAACTATTTTATGCACTACTATATACCTTTACTCTTTTTGTCCATAATTAATTGTTATGTTCGTTCTAATCTCCCATAACCGAGTTTTTTGACATGATTAAACAAAAAAAAAAAAGTTCTCTACTTACCCCAAATGTAGTTGAAAATGAATCAACAAACTTAGATGATTATAATAGTTTGTCAAATTACATTTGATGACACTAAATGCATAAGATTACATTATACCATCATGTTTTTGCATGAATCAAGAGACAAAAAACCATGAAAACATCCACTTAATTGCTTATTAGGCCAACAAATCACACAAATATCAAGCCGTAACCACTTAGATGCATAGTAGGCCAAGAAATCCCACAAAACCATTAACTAACTAATGTTCACCAACTTTATGCATGAAACAATCAATCAATGCCAAAACGATTCAATAAAACCAACACCATGATCCCAAAGGGGCTACAATGCCCATACTAATTCCTCGAACAATCATCTTCAACTAAGGGGAAAAGGGGGATAAATAAGGTTCATCCTCGAACAATCAACTTCGGATAGGATGGTTCTAATTTCTAAAACATAATCGAAAAAAAGAATTCTAAGATAAGTTAATAGAAGGGGGGATAAATAGAAGGATGAGATGGTCCGAGATTGAGTACCCGATCGGTCTTATCCTTGGCAATAACGTCAACAAATGCAAGCATCTTTAAGCATCCGATAAAGATAAGTTACATGATTGTTAATATTATGAAATCATGACAACTACAAAGCAAAACGTAAAGAAAGAACATCCAATCTTAGCCAACGGGGGTGTGTGCGGGGGGTTGTGGGGGGTGTGTGCGGGGGTTGTGGGGGGGGTGTGTGCAGGGGGTGTGTGCAGCAGGGGGTCCGTGCATGGGGGTGGTGTGCGGGGCCGTTTAGGGGATGGGGGGTGCTACGGCCAGCAGGGTGGGGGCGTGGGAGCAGGGGGTCCGTGCATGGTAGGGGTCAGGTGTACAAGGGATGTGGAAGGGGGGTGTTTATGCAGGGGCATGGGAGGGGTGTGTGCCGTGGGAGGGGGTGTGTGTGCAGGGGGCTCTGGGAGGGGGGTGTTCTAGACATGTATTATATTGACGTTGGAAGGTGGGGATGTGTTCTTGATGTTTCTTAAGGAGTGTATATATCTATATCTACCTCATGTAAACATACAAGACCCTAAATAAGATTCAGAAAGTTCGAAACATTTACAAAGTATTACCCCAAATGTATCGAAAGGCTTTAAGTGAAGCTATTTGCATATCACAACTAAATGCTCATAATACATTAATCCAAGAAAATTTAAGCACGTATGACGCGACAAAAAATGTAATTTCACCATACAACTAAACCAAACAACATCATCCCAACACATGCCAACCAAATAACAAAACAACCCAATACTCAATATTACAAGAAGCATACTTTAACTTCGTAAGACCAATGATCAAGAGCCGTAAGCGCACACGTAATAATCAAAGCATGCATTTCGCCCAAATGCCGATGCTCAACCCGCAACCACCAATACCACATTCATCAATTCTATTTAAACCTCAAATTACTATTGACATAATAGAAATTTCATTAAAAAGATTTCAAAAAAGAAACCTGTGAGACAAACCATCTAAGCTGATAAGCAGCAACAATGGCGTAAGCAAGAGGAGTCCTAGCAGACGCAACAAATATTTCATCAACATGGGGAGTGGGGGAGTGCAGTAGGGGGTAAGTGCGGCAGGGGGGAGGGTTGGCAGGGGCCGGGGAGGCCGGGGCGGGGGGAGTGCAAGAAGGGAGGGAGTGCAAAGAATGGGGGGGAAGCATGTTTCTTCATTCAAGTAGAAAAACTCAGGTGTCTGCAACACGATAAGAGCATGTTCTTTCAAAATTTACCACCTCAAATCTTGAATTTAAGATAGCTAAAAAGAGGTGCGAGATCGAAGATACTATACAAAAATACTTCACAAAGCAACTATAACCTAATTCAAGTCGAACATCCGCACTGTATAATGAAGAGACGTAACAAAAACATTTGCGATAACATCAAGCTCGCAGCTCAGTGAAGACAACAGGTGATGCCAAGAACATAAACCAAAACATGGCTTATCCAAGATCAAGCATTAGAGCTCATTAATCAACCATTCATCAAAAGAACATTTTTAAAATAGAAAGGATGCGAACCCCCACCCAATCGCACTTTCATCAATGATAGCGATGTTAGGCACCCGAGAGTGTTCTATTTTCCATCAGAACCAATTTAATTGGAAAAAGAAAAAAACTAATGCTTACCATCCACATGATCGGGATGGTGATGCGTAACAAACACCACCAACTTTCTCGGTAAAGCCGCAATAATATTCGCAAGCCGATAAAACACAAAAACTTCTTTCATCACATCTTCGGTTAAAGAATCAAGCCATATTGAACTGTGGCAAAAACAGGCGTGAAAATCCATCTCCAAGCCTCTCGCTTATTTGATGTTCAAAGGGCCTCTTTAAACACGAAGAAGTGAACAAGGACCCAAATGCCAACACCACATTCAAAGAACAAGTCAGTCACAAAGAAAATGCAAGTGTGTAACCCGTAGTTAGCAAGTTATGATGGATGGGAGATGAAATTAACTTTCGATGAAAAAAAAGGAAATGATAACATTAACAGAGTGTAAACAAAGAAGACTAGCATCCCCCGACAAAAACCAACTGCATCAAATCGAACATCCGAGCAAAAAACCAAGTAAGATGAAGAAAAAACTAAGCATGAAGGCTTGACATTACTCGTATAAGACGAATACACAACCACACGTCAACCCTATGATCACAATACGTAATTCCACCATCAACTCCCCCTATACCGCCAAACCCCCAACGATAAAAAAAGCCCCTCTAAACAATTGTGTCCTTGAGTATTTTTATCTCGCATTCGAAGCGAACATCATTAGACAAACCTCCAAAATCGGGGCATTATTGAAGAACATAAACACATTCATCACGTTTATCACTCAACAACAATATCGCTGCACTAAGTTAATGACTCACAACATCCAATAATAACATTCCAAAGACCAACTTAATCAAGTATATAAGATGATTACCTGGCGAACGCAAGCATTTCGGCAGCGATGAAGAATCCGACTCCCTAAGAATCAAGCACCTTCAATCAATACCACATTGGAATCAAATGAAAGTATGAAACTAATCAAAAAGAGAAGAAGTCATATCATCTTCAGGACTTACCCGACACCGACTGCCCTCTTTTGTTAATGTTCGACGTGTCTCAGTCGTTGATAATGTTTGTCTACTGTTCAATGCACCTAATACCCATCATTTAAACCTTGAAATAAGCAATGCCCATCAAATAAATCTTGCCAAAATCACTCACAATCAACAAAATTTACGCTAATATCAATAGAATAGTGTCTGAGCACCCATTTTCGATCAATTACTGAACAAAAAAATTGAAAATTTATCTGACAAAATCAACATCCAAAAACAACAACTGAAATTGAAAATTACAACTGATGAAATAGCATATAATCAAATGAATAGTAACAATTCGAACCAAGAGTAATCGGAAACCAATCAATCAATCAATGCAAATTTCAACAATGATTTAATCGATAATATAAGCGGAAGTTAAATTAAATCGAACGAAAGATTGCGAAATTTTACCGAAGCGTAAAATTTTAGTTTAGATCTCGACGAAGAAATTACCAGCGATCGCGAAACTGATGAGAAGCGCAGGAGAGAGAAAGATGAAGAAGAGAGAGAGAGGGGGAGACACGAAGTCACTGCTGCCGCTGCCGCTGCTACAATGGTAGAAGAATTTTCGAGTCCTTCGCCATCCAAATCTGAAGAAATTGAACACCAACCACAAAAATCAATCGAAAGATGAATAAATCCTAAAAAAAAGCATCATTTTCCTAAACAAGCAAACAATCAAACGAAATCACACAAAATCCTAAAAAAAACGAAGCAGAATTCCATCTACAGTTCGAAACAAGGAGAGGAGAGAGAAATTACTGAGTACGAACAGGCGCTGCTCGTGTCGCGGTGATGAAGGAGACGAGAAGGACGCCGAGCGAAAGTGGCGGCGAGGTTGGCTTGATACGGTGAGTCGAGAGAACGAAGAGAGAAGATGAAATGGGAGGAGAGAGAGGGGCTCAAGAATGAGGGAATGAGATGGGAATTGGAGGGAGTTTAGGGGCTAGGGCAAATAGAATGATAGAGAACTTAAGGCCCAAAAGGGCTGCGATTTTTTGGATAACCGCAGCCCTTCACTATTAAGGGCTGCGTTTTTTTAAAAACGCAGCCCTTGCACCGCAGCCCTTGCGTTTTTTTCCACTAGTGGTTAATATTTTTGAGTCGAACCCGAAGGTTGCCTACATATCCCCATTGCTCCAAGTGCATTTTATGGGGAATCAGACTCAGCGTAGTTCGTTATTTTAGAAAGAACTAAAGTTTTTTATTTAATAAAGCAGCTGCACTCATATTGAGCTACCTACGTACCCCAGGTGTTACATAGGTGGAGTGATCTCGCAGTGCAAGTGTAAGTGATAATGGGGATTCAAGCTGCACGTAGTTCTCTAATACTAACAAGTTGAAAGTTTTTTTTTAATGATGGGCTAACCCCCTACAGGACGTTTTACAGAAGATTTTTCTCCTTCTGTGAGACGATCAAGTAGCCTTGCGGTAGACAAGAGCTATGTTGGTAATTTGCTTGATGCGATAGCTGAGAGCGTGACATTGGTTTGTGCCGTGACCATGCAACTGATGATATTGGCAGTACTTGCGAAGATCTGACCCTACTGGACTTGCCCTTGGGCGTCTGGGAAGTGGATGAATCTTACCTTGTTCAACCAATTTGCGAAAGATATCGACTTGGGATTGCGGTCGCGGATGTGACGACACCTTTCTTGCAGGTACTTCTTTGTGGGTTGGACTAATGATGCCTCGATCAATCAGGCTTTGCACTTTGTAGTAGAGGTCATGGCATCGATCAGTTTCATGCCCAAATTGACGACAATAAGCGCAGAGTTTGCTCATGTCTGTTCCAGGAAGGGGTAAACAGTGCACATGCACTGGAACTTGAAGTATACCTTGCCTCCGAAGACGATCATACACCATACTCAATGGTTCATCCATCTTAGCATAAACCCTTGAATTTGTATTGGGAATTTCAAAATCTTCTCGAGGTCGTTTTTCTTGCAATTTCAGAGCATCGATGTCAAAACCATGCTGTTCCATGTGGTTGAAGGAGGTGTATTTGATAGTAACCATGTGACGATAATAGAAATCGTTCAGGTTCCGCAGCAATATGAGCATGAATTCCCGATCAGTAATAGGGAAACGAAGTTGTGTGCGGATATGAGTGCATCTCGAACAAAAGTGCGAGAAGGTTTCTAAGGTACTCTGACGCAAAGTGACTAGCTTGAACTTCTTGACGTCAGTCTGTTTATGTTCGAGAGCCCAATTAATAAAAGCGTGGCTAGCATTTTCCCAACTAGCCCTATCTACACAATCTGAAGAATAGTACCAGTCCAGAGCTGATCCTTCTAAACTCTTGTCAAACGACATAGGGTAATCTTCCTCTGGTATGCCCCATGGATGCAAGGCATTCACAAATCCCACTAAGTGGACAAAAGGATCACCGTTCCCATCAAATTTTCTGAATTGGGGTAATTCACGATATTGATCTTCATGTTGATATCCTGGAAAGAGAATCAGGGATTCGGTGTGAACTTATCGGATAGGACCCACTACATCAAAGTCCAGATCAAAATCATTTGTCCTAGATCTCTTCTTTGAGTCATTATCATCATCTCGAGGATTGCCGACACAGGATTCTTCCGGTGCTCCAGATGACGTATTATGTGTGTCGATGCTTGGAGCTCCTACCTCTTCCTCGTCATCCTCACTATATTCTGGTTCTGTTTCTTCATCACTTTAATATGGTGTGGCTACTGGAACCTCATTCATCCATGAATTTTCAGTGCATCGCTAGAATACAAAGGGATAGTATAACCATCCAACCTAGTGCCCTCCACTTCATTCGGATACAATACCGATTTTCCAAATATTGGAGATGGTCATAATTTCTCGGATCACCGAAATAGTCACAAGACTCCGATCGCTGAGAAGCTTTACCTTCTGATGTAGAGTACAGGCTACTGCCCTATCTTCATGTAGCCATGGTCTTTCTAATAAGAAGTTGAAACAGGCTTGTATGTCAATGACCATGAATTCCACCTTCCTTGCCACGGGATAACATTCAATGAGGAGGCTGATCAAACCCAATACTTCTCTCTTAGCATTATCATATGCTCTGACCACCTGGTTGGATGGTACCAGATCCTCTTTTGAATACCCAAGCCTCGTTAGTACACGCAGAGGGCAAACATTGATTGCGGAGCCATTGTCGATCAATACCCTAGGTATCTCCCATCCATTACAGCGTATAGTGATGTGTAATGAATTGTTGTGGTTGATATTGTGATGGAGATCATTGTCTGTGAACATGAGAGTTCGATCTACCCCATAAATGAGCCCCACCATCTGGTCAGGTGTTATAGAAGAGCTTACTGAGGCTTCATTAAGATGTTTTAAAACAGCTGCCCTATGAGGCTGGGAATGCATTAACAATTTTCAGATGGAAACATTAGCATTTACTTCTTTCATTCGCTTGATAGCATCATCTTCCTTGTTACTTTCCTCTGTCATTGGCTCTTTGCCCTTTTCCTTCCTTCTCAATACCTCCAAAGGATTTTCATCCTCCAAATGGGATGGTTTAAAATGGCGACCTGCTCTAGTCAAATGAGATATATCCACGTACTCCTCATCACTAAGATCATCGAGGCAGATGGGGCGCCGGTATGCATTTGGAGTGGTGGAATGTCCTCTAGTGTTTTTCTCCGCAATTGTTAAGACCGAAGAGGCATCTTCATCAGCATCAGAGTCCAAAATGAAGAAGGCACCATCATAATCCAAAGTTCCACACATGTCAGAGTATGGATCCTTGTTGAGAGTGAAGCTGGGGTCTTTACAAGGCACCATTTTGACTTTTTTCTTGAGTGGAATAGTCATTGACCAGTCACTTGTAACCTACGGCTATCGGCATTTCATACATTTGAGGAACAGTCTTGCGGATTAACTGAACTAGATCACATCTGTCCGAAGCAACAGAGATGGCATTAATGGCGAATGAGGGCTTATGATTAGGAAGGGGTTTTTTTTGTGATGTTAGGCTGAGAGTCATTTGGTTTATTAGAGATGGATCCCAAAGAAAGTTTTCCATCATCCACAAGGTTTTGAATTTGATGCTTTTAGAGCCGTGCAGTTTTCAGTATTATGCCTCGGGCTTTGATGGTATTCACAGTTTTGATTTGGGTCATAACCAGGGTAAGGATTTTTAGGAGGTGGGCGCGGATTCAAGGGTTGAATGAGATTGGCCTTTTTTAACTTAGAGAGAGCTTGGGAATAAAGAAGTAAAGTTCCTTTGTGGTCGTAACTGGAATGCAGACGATGCACCAATGGCATGGATTGCATTAGTTGTCTTAGGAGCTGCTGAATCATTGTTTGGGGCTCTTTTGTTATTTCCAAATTTTGCATTATAAGTAGTGTCGAGGTTCATCTTTCTTGATGTCTCCCCTTTTCATATCATCCTCAACTAGAGTTCCCGTAAGCTTTGAAAGTCGGAAAATATTGGTATGCCATATGCTTCTGATAGACAGGTTGAAGGTTATTCACAACCATTTGCAGTTGTTCTTCCTCATTAGGCCTACTCATCATTTTGGAGGCCTTGTTTCTCCATCGAGTGATGAATGAAGAAAAGGTCTCATTAAGGTTTTGAGAAGTAGTCTCTAGATCCCTTCTAGTAACATCAATTACTTCATTATATTTGTATTGGTTTGAGAACTCTCTGACTATGTCAGCCCAAGTGGATTTCTTTGTATTTTCAAGGTTGATGAACCAATGTGCTGCAGCACCATCTAAATATTGTTGAAATAGTTGGGCCATCAAGGATTCTTCCACTCCCCAGGGACTCATTGCACCTACATACATTTTCAGGAAATTAGTGGGGCTACCGGTCCCATTAAATTTTATCAAATTAGGCATTTTGAAACCATGAGGTAATCGTGCCTTTGAGAAAAGTGTTAACCCATGAATGTCCATCCATGGTTCAGCCTTAGTCATGCCTTTTAAAACTTCCTTGAGCTTAACTACTTTTTCCTCGAGCTTTGTGGGAATTTGTCTCTCATTGTTCATAAGCTCAAGGTGAAAAGGTGAAGTTACTTCCGATTCTGGAGGAGGAGGAGGAGGAGGAGGCATCTGGGCGCTTTGGCGCATTATGCCCAACTCAGTTTGTTCAATATTATCCTGTCGGTCAAGCATGGCCTGGACAAGTCCTCGGAGCTCAATCATTGGATCAGGTGGAGGGGTAGAGTTTTGTTGGTGCTCATTGTTCGGAATTTCGGACATATTGTTGAGACGTGTAGCGGAGAATACAAATTGTTGTAGACATGGAAGACAAGATTACGACGAGAGAACGTTCACTGTGGTCAGAACTTCGGCGAATTAGCCTAGATCCTGAGCGGGCCCAGGCAGAGTTCCTGTGAAATGAGATGAAAAGTTAACACAGAAGTTTGTCCAGACTTTGTTTTTGTTTTTGCAGGGAATGAAAGAAATGATATCTTTGAAAATTCTCTCTTTTTTTTTCACCCCAATTTCAGTTGTCATTTATTAAAGGTGTAAGACCTTGACTCAATCATTTGTTTTGAGATTTTTCATTAGATTTCTTTGACTTGTTATTCTTTTTTAGACTTGGACTTTTATTCACATTTTAAACTTCCACTTTTTAGACGCATATATTTTTTCGGGATAATACACAAACATTTTTCAAAATCAATTTGATGATATCCCTCCATTTCCTGCTGCTATAGAAATAATAGAGAAGAGGTATAACGAGGCATGTGTCCTCATTTTGGCAAATTATAATGCCCCATATATCGTTCTTCTTTGTAGTGATCTGCATCTATTGATTGCTTCTAAGTGCTGAAACCACAAAAGAAAATATTAAATGCAAAAGGGGCCGCACCCGAAGGTTGTCTACGTATCTCCATAAGTGGATTTGGATTTGGGGAAGAAATTTTTCTTCTGATGATTTTTTTTGAATGGAGAATCAGGCCCAACGTAGTTTTGATATATGAAATGAAATTTAACATAATTTTTTCTTCTTTTTTATTTTTATTTTTGCAGTTGCACTCGGAAAATGAGTTGCCTACGTACCCCTTTTAGTACATTACAGAGTAGAGAAACGAAGATATATGCATACAGATTAGATTTTTTTGTTTTTTTTAGGGGATCAAGCCGCACGTAGCTCTACCTACAAAATACAATATAAAAGCAATTAAATGATTCAGGTACTTCTCAAACTTTTTCAGACTTCAGTTTACCGGGAGCCATGCCATGTATTCTCCTTTATGAATACGTCTGTTCCACCTCTTAGGATTAGACTGATGTGAAGTACTCGGGTTCTTCTCAACCTTTTTCCGACTCCAGTTTGCTGGATGCCAGGCCATGTTTTCTCCTGTTTGAATACGTCCGTTCCACCTCTTAGGATTAGACTAATTTCAAGTACCTGGAATGTACACACTAACAATGTTAGTCAATGACTGATGAATTTTTCTTTATATGCGTTTTTAGCAGGAAATGGAAGAATTTTTTCTCTGTTTTTTTTTTTCAAATGTGATTATCCCTTTTGATTTGACACATTTTTTTAGTCAATTTTTTAGACTAGACTTCTCGTGTTTTAGACTATACAGTTTTAATTATATGACATGTTTTGAACTCGTGATTATGACTCTTTTTCATTTTTCATTTTTCATTTTTTTTTTGTTTTGGGATCATATTTTCAAAACATGATTTTTTCTTTTAAAAATCAATTTTGTTTTTGGTAAAACCAATTTGAATAAAAAGGAATTATGAAGTAAATGTGAGTTTTTTTTTTAAAATAAATGAGCACACATTTTTCTTACATGACTCTTGCGATAAATAAACAAAAATACTCTTAATATTTCAATGATCATTTCAACAGCAATTCAGCTATACTTAATGATTACCGAAATATTGACCGACTGAAAATGGACTGAGGAATTTTTTGTAAGTTTTTTCACATTATTCAATAACTGAAATAAATAAAGGGCATTTGTGCATTGATCCTTGTGTCCTAGAAGTCAACTAAAAGGTGATTCATTTAGGGAGAGATTATGTTAAAGTGGCCTCGAGTCACTTCCATTGTGTCCATCGAGGGTGGACGCTCCTGACAGAGTCAGTGACAATAGCTCGCGGATGCAGGTTTTACGCCCTTATTTCATTAATTTGTCATTCTAAAATTCTAACGCTTGCCAATAGACAGAGGTATCTGACCTAATAAGAAAATGGTTAAAAAGAGTCCACGTGTATGGATCGATAAACTACCAAGCACACGTAATTTTCATATAAGCATGCTATATACAAAAATTAAATTGTGAATAGCCATGATTAACTATTTTTTATTATTATTACATATACATATGGAAAATAACGCATTGTTCAGGTTTAAACCTCATATACTTCAAGTGGAAGTTCTTTCCCCAGTGAAGTCGCTAGCCTGTGGTATCCGATTTTTTACTGTCTTAATTAACGGTCTGAATCCCACGAAAGTCTCTCATTGGACTTTGAGTTTTAGAAAACTTAGAAGTCGCCACCCTATTAAGATCTGAATAGGGACAAATTTATTTAATAAATCGTTTTAAAATCAATTTCAAGAAAAATCATTTAAAACGATGATGACTTCATATGGATGAGGCTTTTTTGAAAATTGGTCTTTCATACCATGAGATAGGGTTTGGGGTTTAGGTAAGAGGTGCGAACGTCTGGAACTTGTCCCCTCTTCCGTTCTAAAGAACGGGCTCTTACTAAATGCGTTATTTTCCATTTTAAAGTAATCATGGCTATTAAAAAGAAAGAAAATCACATAATTTGCACATATACACATTAACCATTCTTATTTAGGACCAATATATCATTTGTACATGGTAGGTTTGAGCACTGAAGTTGCACTACGTATCAATCATTGCGGGATTGGAATCCACTCATGGATCAAAACCGTCGTAGTTCAATCTTATGTCTCACCCTAAATGTCCAATTCCACTGGGGAAAGAAGAGGAGGGAATTTATTATGAATAACTCACCTTTAGAATTAAACAAATCTATCTGAAATGAGGTAATCACTCCAATTAGTGACTGAAATAGAATTGAGATAATCACTTTAATTAGTGATAAAATATGAAGGATTAAGATAATCACCTAATTAGTGATTAAAAATGGAGGTTAAGATAATCACCCTAATTAGTGATTATTCAAGGCTTAAGATAATCACTCTAATTAGTGATTAAATGAGGAAAAATAATCCTACTAATTAACGATCATTAATGTTTAAGATAATCACTCTAATTAGTGATTAAATGAGAAGAAATAATCGTCCTAATTAACGATTATTAGGGTTTAAGATAATCACTCTAATTAGTGATTAAATGAGAAAAATAATCGTCCTAATTAACAATTATTAGGGTTTAAGATAATCACTCTAATTAGTGATTAAATAACGATTCGAGATAATCACCCTAATTAGTGATTAAAAGAAGTTTGAGTTAACCGCTCTAATTAGCAATTAATCGAGGATTGAAATAACCACCTTAATTAGTGATTACGTTTATGATTTTCAAGAAGTCATAGAGGTTTGCTTCCTAATTGAAGGCTTTATTTATTTTTATTTACATGATAAAATGAGTCATTTTAAGAGAAACTTAAAATTTAATGACTTTTAATTAATATTTTCGTGTGAAAAGAAAACAATTTTTTTTAATGAAAGTTGAGTTAATCACTTTATTTTATTTTCCAGATTACACTTTTGTTCTTGCACTGATTTACAAAAATCATAACTTTCTGTACAAAGTGTTAAACAGAGCATATGATACATATATGGATATATCAGTGAGTTATTTATGTTGTATCAAGATTTCACAAGTTTTTAGTGACCACTTGAATTATGGTGAATTTTATGTCAAAACTAGTCAAAACAGGACCTTTATTCAATTTGTTCTTCGAGATCCAACTTATTGAACTTATTTTGAAGTGAAATTTGGTATGAACATTTTAGACATTTTGAAAGACTTGATTGAAAATTTTTACTTGAATTGGACACTTTTAAGACCATTTTTATTTATTTCCTTAACTGAAAGGAAAATCAATTTTCTGGAATTTAGTGATTTACATGAATGGTTTTGTAAAAATAATGTAAAATTGTATAAAATTCATATGAACATGATTTTTATATTTTAAAAAAGCTACTGATGTTTTCTTCAAACTTGATGTTTTTGGTTTTATTTAAATGATTTTATTTTCATCTTTATTGACAGAACAATCCTAGGTGGTACTGGACAAAATCAGTTTTGCACAACAAAGTTGTATAATTTTTAATTATTTACACAAAATTTGTTTTTTAGAAATTCCAAAGCCCAATTGATGGAAACATCTTGCACCTCATAGGAAATATATTAAATCCTACAAACTATTCTGATAACATAGACGAAAAATAGAATGAAATACGAAATTAAAACGGATTATAATTACAACATCACATTTTCTTTTTTATGGAGATGTTTATGCACAACTTTTCTTAAATTTTTTATGAAATCATTTTTGGTGATGAATAACAAATTGATTAAGGAAAATCACATAATCATATTGGGTCCTAAGAGCCACCCCATTAGAGGTGACTATTATAGGTGGGGTGATTTAAGGTTGGGAACCTATTAGGACTTCCACATACCCAAATCACTCCAAAGATTAAAAAATGATAAGAAGAAAACAAGGAAGAAGTTAGTAGATGATTAAGAAGATAATAAAATAACAAGAACTTCAACTTTACCTTGCTAGCTCAATGATGCACTTCCTTTTTGCAAATTTTTCTACCTTTTTTGTGATTTTCTTAATTTCTAAGTGACTTTCTAAATCTTCTTAATTGCTAACTTAAACTCTTTTTTGTGTTTTTTCTTCTTTTGATGAACTTCTTTTACTTACTACCTATCTTACTAACTTTTCTTTCTTTTAAGTGTGATTTCTTTAGAGGAAAGGAGTAGAGAAGATGAGAGAATTAGTTAAGTTAAGTTGAACTCTTTTCAACTTGGTTTTGAAGTGAAAAGGGGAGGGTATTTATAGAGAAATGAGGAATGTGAACTAGGGTTTCAAAGAGGGAGAAAATCAGATTTTTCATCTAAAAAAAAATCTGATTTTCTTCATCCTTAATCACCTTAATGACATCACTCTAATGACCTTACCCTAATGAAATCATCAAATCTCTTTGGAAACACAAATATTCTTATTCTTTTTAGATTTGCTCATTAATGAGGCAAGATCAGATTTTCAGAAAATATTCTTCCTAAAACATCCTAATATAAAAAAATTGCATTGATCTGCGTCTGGCGCAGAGCATGCTTGTGCGCTAGGCGCACACTTGATTCTTCCGGAAAAAAATCCGAATTTCCCCCTCTTACACATGGGATTTGATTCTTATTCTCACATCTTTTCATAATTCTTATTCTCTAACTAATGGACAAAGGATGTGTTTAGTGAATAAAGAATATATTCTTATTCTTTATCCAATGAATAATGACTTGACCATCAAGAAAACTGATTAATGCCGATTTTGGAATACGACTAAAATCCCGACGACTAATCGCGACTCGTTTTTTCACTTTTCCAAAAGACTAACTTAAGACAATTAACGAAAACTCATCAAATTGATAAAGACGAGCATGATTATACTACGAATCATTTTATTAAAACGGTGGTTGTAGTTATTGACTACGACTCACGAAAATTATACTTCTAAGCCGAAATTGTATGACTAATACGCAAAAATGGAAAATCGTGCGACGGAATGAAACTCGCGCTCCGGGGCGCGCGCTCACGATGCATGACGATTTTGTTATTTTTTTTTTTCAAAACCTTTATTTATCCGAAAAAGGGGTTCAAAATTTGGTGTCTACAGTTACTAATGAGAATGTTTATATGGAGAATGATCAAAATGTGAAACCCGAAATAGAGGAGATATGCCAATTGAAAATGATTATGTTGATATGAAAAATGGTGTAGATGATAATTTGAATAATTCATTCCACAATGAAGATGATGATTTGGAAAACAATGGTAATAATAATATAGAGCAAGAAAACCCATTTACGCATTTGTTTGATATATTTGATCTAAGAATTTGGGATGCTTTTTGTTGTAGCCTAAAAAATCTACGACTTCTTTAGTGACACTTGGGTCCATCAAGGTCGTACACGTTTCCTCTCAGCGAAAATAAAGGAAAAATATTTAACCATTGGGTTGTACCCAGTTGGGGGAAAGGACTCACCTTTCTGGCCCAAAGGTTAGTCAGAGCCCAAATTCTTAAAGGTGGCTGCAGGTGATTGGTTGATAAACCCTCACAAATCCTAGCCTGCCAAGTGTCATGGTTTGATTGCTAGCCAATCAGGGGCCACTATTCTAGGGCAACCTTTAAGGATAACAGTCATACTACAAACACTATAAATACCCCTAAAATCAGGAGAAAGATCATTCAATGCAAACAGTGCAAACTTACTCTGAAAAAATACTCTCTCACTTTCTCTCTCTATCTCTACTTTTTCCTTCCAACTCCTGATATCTGACTTAAGCTTCGGAGGGGGAACCACCACCCAAACCTCCAGGGTGGGTCCCTTTTTGCAGGTTCGGGAACGAAGCTCAGGTTCGGACAAGGCAGATTCAGACATTGTTGCATAAGTCTCCAAGTGAAGAACATCTAAGGAAAATTGGTTTACTTGCCGGACAAGGAGGCTAAACACATAGCTTACTTCTTGGGACAAGCATACTAAACATTTGGCGCCGTCCGTGGGGGAGACGCAACGATGACTCGATCACATCGTCCAACGTGGCTAGAAATCAAAGTTTTCAGATCAATGTCGAAGATACAGTAGATCATGAGAGACCGCCTCGAGGAAGGGATAGACTTCCATCCATCATCAATGTCCCTGGACAAAGCCAACAACCTGTTATTCAGGAGAATCTAGAACGTCCAGTGACTACTGCCCATCTTGAGAACGTCTTGAATGATTTTCAGACTAAGATGGCAACAGTCGTCCAGGAACAGATCAAGAGCAACATGCTATTTTTTCATATAAATCCGGAGCCAGCAGCTAACAATCCAATTCCTCTTAGGGGGCGTTCCTAGGAGAACCATCCAGGTCCAAGTCGATCTGTTTGTCAGGAACCCTCTAGGAGAACCGCCAGAGAAAAGCAGCAAGAAGTGAGTGAGCAGCGAAGGAAGATGGACTGGAACCTGGTGGTTAGGACCCAGGATAATGTTCGTCCAAATGGGCACCGAATGGAAACCGATGCCAGGGAGTACCTAGAGGCAAAGAAAGCTGCTGCATTACAACGGTCGGCCACAGGGTCTACACCGTACTTAAGAGACCCTCCTTTGAGGATGCCATCCAGAACAGAAGGAAGAAGTCTGGGCCCTTCTCTTGTTCGTCCAAGACAAGAGAAAACGGTGGTTCAACCAATGGTTTATAGGCGTCCATCCCCTGCAAACAATTCATCTAACCCTGTGTTGAAAGAACACAGAAAGGAGTTCATACCCATTGAGGGACAGCTGGGAGCCCTCCGGATCAACTGGCCGACCCCATTCTCGGCCAGGATCATGGAGGCGCCCCCCTTCCTAAAGTTGAAACTCCCTACTATAGAGCCCTTTGATGGAACTACTGATCCAGACGATAACCTATCCGCTTATAAGCATCAGATGTACGTCCAAGCAGTGGATGATGCTACTTGGTGTAAGAATTTCCCGGCTACTCTGAAAGGAGTAGCTCAGAAGTGGTTTCACAATCTCCCCCCTAATTCAGTCAATAATTTTACTGAGCTCAGTTACCTATTCACTAGTCACTTTGTTGCCAATCGGCAAGAACAGAAAACAAGCATGCACTTGGGTAAGGTCGTCCAAGGACCCAAGGAAGCCCTCAGAAGTTTTGTTAAAAGATTTAATCTAGAAGGCCTTCAGATTCAAGATCTCAATGCTGGTGTGGCCTTTGACGCCTTTATCAGGGGACTAAGGCCATGAAGTTTTAAGTTTGACCTGGTGAAGAAGAAAATCACCACTCTTGCCGAAGCTTTAAAGGAAGCCGAAGCGTTTATACACGCCACTGAAGTATACCCCGAGTCCAAGAAGCCTAAAGAGGTTGCTCAACCAAAGAAGAGCAACCCTAAAAAGGCCGAGACTTGGGCAATTACCTCAACCACTACTTCGTCCAGAAGAAGCAAGAGGAAACTGAGCCTTTAACCAACCATATTGAATTCAGCAAGGACCAATACTCCATTCTTATGGAGATAAAGGACCAATATGAGCTGAAGGCTCCAGCTGAAATGAAGACCAATATGAGACAAGAGCAAATACTGTCACTTTCACATGGACAGTGGTCACGAGACCAATTAATGTAAACACCTTAAGAGGGCTTTGGAGGATCTAGCTTGAAAAGGAAAGATGAACTCATACATACCCCCAAGGTGGAAAGAATTTCAGAGGAGAGATGATCGTCAGAGCAAGAAGAAGGAGAGTGAAAGCACTGATGAGGATGTTGTCCTTGTTATCTCAGGAGGGTTTGCCGCTGGAGGACCAACCAATAGAGGGCACAAAAACTATCTCAGGGAGCTTGGCCAAGTCTTGCTAACTGATCAGACAAAGGCCGAGCCCTTCCCAAAGGTGGTGGTTAGTGAGCAAGATCGGGGGAAGCTGAGAACTCCCCATGATGACCCTTTGGTTGTAGAAATGAAGATAGCAAACTTAATAGTAAGAATAATTCTGATTGACACCGGAAGCTCGACAGACATCATTAGTGCAGATTGCTTGTCTAGATTGAAGTTTGATGAGAAGAACTTGGTCTCCGTCCACCATCCCATCATAGGGTTTGGGGGAGGAATCATTCATCCTATGGGAACAATTACCTTGCCCGTCCAGGTTGGAGAGAACGATGCCTCGCGGACTTTGTTTATCAAGTTCTTGGTCGTCCGAGATTTGACAGCCTATAATGTCATACTTAGACGGCCAACTCTGAATCATGTTAAAGCTGTAATAGTAACTCACTTGATGCTTATGAAGTTTGAATGCGATGGTGGCCAAATTGGCTCCTTGAATGGAGATCAGCAAGCGGCTAGGGAATGTTACCTAACTACCCCGAAGCCGTCATCATGGAAAGCGATACAATGAAGACCGGACGAAGATTGGCCGGAAGGAACCCGTCCGAATTTGGAAAAGATAAGTCGAAGGTTCTTTGGCGGAAGGAAGGCGTCCGAGATGGTAAAGGACCAAGTGGCCTCGCCGAGAACGACAATGAGAGTCCTCGAGCGCTGGTTGCTCCCTCAAGGAAAACGTCCGAGCATCTTCCCAAAGAAGAAACGAAGTATGAGCCCGTCAAGGAAGAGCCACCCTCGTCTGGAGAAGTGATGGCCATCATGGGGCTGGCACTAGAACGCCCAGAGCCGGTGGAAGCCCCAGAAGATGTATGTTTGGATGAAGCCCGTCCAGAAAGAACCTTGAAGATTGGGTCTTCACTCTTTCCCCGGTTTGAGGAGCCTTATAATCAACTTGCTAAAAAGAATTTCAAGACGTGTTTGCTTATTGTGTTGAAGAAATGCCCGGAATTGATCCGGAAGATAGCCGTCCACCTACCGAATGTGGATCCAAGTTTAAAACTTATTCGTCAGAAGAAAAGGCATTTAGGACCGGCCAGGAACCAGGCGGTCGACCAAGAAGTTCAGAAGTTGTTGGAATCAAAATTCATCAGAGAGACTTATTATCCAGAATGGATAGCGAATGTGGTCATGGTGCCAAAGCCTAATAGCACCTGGAGGATGTGTGTGGACTACACTGATCTCAACAAGGCTTGTCCCAAGGACAGTTTCCCCTTGCCTAAGTTGGATCGACTGGTGGACTCCATGGCCAGCCATGCTTTGTTAAGCTTCATGGACGCATATTTAGGCTTTTATCAAATCCCCATGTGGTCAGAGGATCAGGACAAAACGTCCTTCATTACCGAGAAAGGGTTGTATGGCTGGCTGAGGATGCCTTTTGGCCTCCGTAATGCGCCGGCCACCTTTCAAAGATTGATTAATACTGTCTTTCAGCCACAGTTGGGAAGAAACATGGAAGCATATATTGATGATATGATAGTCAAGAGTCGGCAAGAGGAAGGTCATGTTGGTGATTTGAGAGAAACTTTCGAATCTCTTAGAAAGTACAAACTGAAATTGGACCCCAGCAAATGTGTCTTTGGCGTCTTGTCTGGGAAGTTCTTAGGCTTCTTAGTAGATCAGAGGGGAATAGAAGCCAACCCTGAGAAGATCCAAGCTATTCTAGACATGAAATCCCCGTCAAAGATAAATGAAGTTCAACGATTGACGGGTTGCTTAGCTGCCCTTGGATGTTTCTTGTCTAAGTCGGGCGACAAGTGCCATCACTTTTTCGCTACTATCAAGAAGAAGGCCAAGTTTGAGTGGACAGCAGAAGCTGAGCAAGCACTTCAGCAAGTCAAAGATCACCTTCGTCAGCTCCCTAGATTTGTCAGTCCAGCCGAGGGGGAAAAACTGTTTGTATACTTGGTTGTGTCCACTCAGGCTGTGAGTGTTGTTCTGCTGGCCGAAAGAGAATCCGTGCAAGTCCCAATATACTTCGTGAGTCATGTACTCAAGGACGCGGAAAGTAGGTATACTCCGGTCGAGAAGTTTGGACTGGCACTCGTCATGGCCAGCAGAAAGTTAAGGCCCTATTTCTTGGCTCACAGTATACTCGTCTACACTGACCAACCCTTGAAGCAAGTTTTACAAAAGATAGAAGTCGTCGGGCGGATGCTGAAATGGACTGTTGAACTTAACATGTTCGATATATCATTTGAACCAAGGAAAGCCATTAAGGGGCAAGCTTTAGCAGATTTTATAGTTGAGCTTACTCGGCCAACTATAGAACCAATACTTGATCCAGCTGAAGGAAGGAAGCATTGGACGCTCATGGTTGATGTATCGTCCACTGTCAACGGATGTGGGGCAGGAATTATTTGTCAATCTCCAGAGGGAGATAAGTTTGAATATGCGTTGAGGTTCCAATTCCAAGCGCCCAATAACAAAGAGGAATATGAAGCGCTTCTGGCTGGGATCAAGATGTGTAAGGCGGCTGGGGCTTTAGAGATTGAGGCCAAATCGGACTCTCTCTTAGTCGTCAGTCAAGTCAATGGAGATTTTGAATGTAAAGAGGCGTCAATGAGAAAATATATGCGTCTGATCAAAGATGAGATTGAGCCATTAAAACGTTTATTCTCGACCAAGTACCAAGGTCAGAAAATCATCAAGCAGATGCTCTCTCAAAATTGGCCAGCTCGGCTGAAGGTGATGCGCCAAGAATAGTGTTTTGGGAAGTTAAACCAAAAAAGAGCATTGACCAAGAACGAGTCATGTTTCTTAGCCGAGGGGAAGTTTGGATGGATCCTATAATAGAGTACAAGAAGACAAGAATACTGCCTTCAGACCCTGTAGAGGCAAAGTATGTAAAAGCCCGAGACAAATGGTTTGAACTGTGGGATGAGACCCTTTATAAGAAGTCATTCAATCTTCCTCTTCTCAAGTGCATCACCAGGGAAGATGGTCTAGAGGTTCTGGAGGAACTCCATGAAGGAGCTTGTGCATCCCACATTGGGGGAAGAGCATTGGGAGAAAAGGCCTTAAGGACTGGGTATTACTGGCCTACCTTAAAGGAGGATGCTCTCGTCTATGCAAAGAAGTACGATAGTTGTCAGAAACACAGAAATCTGCATCAGAAGCCGTCCAATTACTTAACTCCTATCTTGTTCCCACTCCCTTTTGCCAAATGGGGCATGGATATTCTGGGACCTTTCCCTGTGGCCGCTGGGCAAAAGAAGTTTGTAATCGTTGCTGTGGACTACTTCACTAAATGGATAGAGGCTGAAGACATGCGGGGTATAACAACGAATGATGTCAAGGGTTTTATTGGGAAGAACATTATAACTCGGTTTGGTATGCCGCAATCCATCGTCTTTGATAATGGTCCACAGTTTGAAACGGCTAAGTTGAAAGATTGGTTGGCAGAGAGGGAAATCAAAGCCCACTTTGCTGCAGTTGCCCACCCACAAGCCAATGGGTAAGTAGAGTCATTCAACAAGATCCTATCAAATGGAATCAAAAGAAAGCTAGATAATGCCAAGGGACTATGGGTTGAATAACTACAACTGGTGTTATGGTCCATCAGAACCACAGCCAAAAACTCTACTGGAGAGACGCCATTCATGTTAGTCTACGGCACCGAGGCCGTCTTGCCCATTGAGATTGAAGAATCCACCCTTAGAGTGATGATGTACACAGAAGATGCCAACTGAGCTGCATTACGCACGGCTTTGGACCAAGTACCGGAAGTCAGGGGCAATGCTTTGCTAAGAATGCAATTGTACAAGCTACGGATGGCTCGGGATTTCAACAAGAGAGTCGCGAGACGACCACTCAAGGTAGGGGACTTGGTTCTAAGGAAGATGGAGGCCGTTGGACGAGCTAAAGAACTGGGAAAACTGACACCAAATTGGGAAGGACCCTATCTGATTGTCGAGGAGGTGCGTAGCGGAACATTTCGTCTCCAAGATATGGATGGACGACCAATTCAGCGCACTTGGAACTCGGACACTTTGAAGAAGTACCACATCTGACTCAGTTAATCGCCAGGGAACCGGCAAGTAGTTTGTAATCCCTTAAAAGTGCCATGGCACAAACAAGAGAAAAAGAATTGTATACATGTATCTTGACACTTAGTCAAGCAAAATTCATATAATACAATTTCTACTTCCTTCTTATCTTTGTTAATGTTCTTTACTAAGTCACTTTGGGGCATTTTCACCACCAGTTAGTCTAGTGGTCTAAAAGTGACAGTAAGTGGGACAAAATTACAGAGAACAATAAAAAGTCCAAAAGGCTCACTGACGAACATCACTCCCTCAAAGAGACCGGCCAAAGTGTAATAAACCTAAAGGTTAAAACACATATATGGTCAACAAATTGACAAAAATCTCTAGTAAGAGAAACGTCAAGGTCTCTAAGGCTCTGTTCTTTTGGACTGAATAAGTCTGAACTGAACTGAACTGAAATGAATAAGTCTGAACTGAACTGAACTGAAATGAATAAGTCTGAACTGAATTGAACTGCGGGTCCGAATCGAACGATCCGAATCGAACCGATCCGAATTCATTATTATTAATAATTACAAGTAGAGTAATATTTTTATCATCATTGATATTGATAATAATTAATAATAATAATGATAATGATAATAATAATAATATTAATACTAATACTAATAATATGCATAATAATAATATTCTTATGAATTGAGTAATAGTAATAATAACAAGTAGAATAATAATGATATGAAGTAATAATATTAATAAGAGTCGTGGTTTGAGGCAAGGGGATCCTCTTTCCCCCTTTCTTTTCATTCTATGCACGGAAGGCTTATCGGCTCTTTTGTTGGAAGCAGAAAGGAATAAGACTATTCATGGGATTAAAGTTGGGAAAAAAGTTAGCCCTATCTCTCATCTTTTGTTTGCAGATGATAGCTTGCTTCTTGCAAGAGCTACTGAGGAGGAGGTGGATAATGTTCTTGATATCCTTGCTACTTATGAGGCGGCTTCTGGACAGAAGCTGAATATGGAAAAATCTGAAGTATATTTTAGCCGAAACATTGATCTTGAGAGGAAAAACATGCTCGTTGAGAGATTGAATTTTAAGGCTGTGGAAGATCATGAAAGCTATTTAGGCCTTCCTACGTATGTTGGAAGATCTAAAAAATAGGTTTTTCAGAATATTCAGGAGCGAGTTTGGAAAAAGCTAAAGGGGTGGAAGGAGAAGTACTTATCTCAAGCGGGGAGAGAAATCCTTTTAAAAGCAGTAGCTCAGGCTATTCCTATGTATACAATGCAAGTTTTCAAGCTTCCTTGTGGTATAATAGCGGCAATTGAGAAAATGTGCCGTGCTTTTTTCTGGGGTCAGAAAAAGAATGAGAAGAAGATCCCTTGGTTGTCATGGGAGAATCTATGTAAACCGAAGAAGCATGGGGGTATTGGTCTGCGTGACTTGGAAGCTTTTAATGATGCCCTCCTTGCCAAACATGGGTGGCGAATTCTAAATGATGAAACCTGCCTTATGTCAAGAGTGCTTAAAATTAATTACTTCCCAACTTCCTCCTTTTTTGAAGTGAAAGTGTCTCCAGCAGCAAGTTTCACGTGGCGTTCCATACTCCAAGCTCGACCTATTCTAAGGCAAGGGGTGAGGAGGTTAATAGGGGATGGCAGATCTACTAGATTGTGGCAGGACCCTTGGGTTCCATCAATGAGCAACGAAGGCCTTCTTCCACTGCGAGATATGGCGGAAAACCAATTAGACCTAGTGAGTGACCTGATGATGGGTGGATGTTGGAACAAACAAGTTATTGATCATGTGTTCTCTGAGTGGGAAGCGCGTCAAATCACAGGACTTGTTCTCCCAGTTTTCCCTTGTAATGATGCTTGGACATGGAAAGGGTCGAAGAATGGTAACTTTTTAGTTAAGAGTGCGTACCATCTTGCGGTGGGCCTTAAAAGAAATGTTGGAGCTGGATCATCTAATGTTGGGCAGGAGATCTTGTGGAAAAGAGTGTGGCAAGCATGTGTTCCCCCGAAAGTGCGAAATTTTGTGTGGAGGGCTTTGACTGAAGCGGTGCCTGTAGGTGTTAATCTCATGAAACGCCATATCAATATCGACCCAATATGCTCTCGCTGTGGCGAGGCCCCGGAGTCTGTGGGTCATATGTTATTGTGGTGTAAGGAATCTCAAGCTATGTGGTATTTTTCCCCTCTCCGGCTTGATCTAAAGCCTCCTCCATGTACCTCATTTCGGGAGTGGGTATGGCAGTATATGCAGGTTTGTAAGGAAGTGGAGTGGTGGGATTTATTCTGGATGCTATGTTGGACCTTGTGGCTAGGCAGGAATGATTGGCTTTTCAACAAAAAAGGTTGGGAGATAAGAAGGAGAAGCGAGAAGGCGAGTGAGTATCCTACAAGAGTATAAGAAGGCAAAGTGGAGCCGGGTCGTGTCATGTCATTGCGCCCCTATGAGCAAAGAATGGCTGAAGCCGGGGCGGGTCTTTTAAAGCTTAACACCGATGCGGCTTTTAAAGATGGGGAGATGGTGGGCATGGGAGCGGTTTTGAGGGATGAGGAGGGAGATGTTCTGATATCTCTATGTGATGTGTGGCAGGGGAGTTGTGATGTTGTTGTAGGGGAGGCCATGGCAGCTAGGCAGGGGATGAAAATAGCTATGGAAGTTGGATTCAAGAGTTTTGTGTTGGAATCTGACAACCTGCCACTCATTGAGGCCCTTAGAAAGGGGAAAAAGGAGATCTCAACTCTGGGGCACATCCTTCATGACATCAATTCCCTGTTGGCTCTTTATGACTCTGTCGGCTTTAGTTTCGTCAAAAGATCAGACAATCAAGTAGCGCATGTTCTTGCAAAAAAAAGTTTAGTTTTGTGTGATTTCTTAGTTTGGTTAGAAGATATCCCACCTGATGTAATGGAGCTCGTTTCAGCTGATTTAATTGAATAACATGCACGTGGTTTTTCGAGTCAAAAAAATATTAATAAAAATAATAAAAATAATAATAGTAATAATAATAATAATAATAATAATAATAATAATAATAATAATAATAATAATAATAATAATAATAATAATAGTAATAATAATAGTAATAATAATAGTAATAATAATAATAATAATAATAATAATAATAATAATAATAATAATAATAATAATAATAATAATAAAATCAATAAGTTGTAGTCCGAACCGAACCGAACCGATCGAAACGAACGTAACCGATTCGACCGAACCGATCTGATCCGGCACAATCGAACCGATCGATCCGAATCGAACCAATTTTCATTTATTCAGTCCAAAAGAACAGAGCCTAAGAGAAAGCTGACCTGAAGTAAGCAACCCTTAGTAAAGGAATCTTACTTTCAAGTACACGGTCGGCTAAATAGTAAAGACCCTAGTAAGGGATCGCTATTTCACGACGAGCGTGGCTCCCTCAAGGAAGCCGACCAAAGCATGTTTCGTCCATATACCTAGGCCCGTCCTAAATAATTTCATACGACTAAGCCACTGGTTGGCCGCTCTCCTTCTTGGGGCAAAGCTCGTCCCTAATACAAGGATGAACTTAGCCCAAGAAGGGGGGGATAAGGCTAAAAACCATGAAACTTTTAAGACGAGTCAAGCCTGTAGGACGAGCCACAATTATGCTCGGCCTCTTTTGAGGAAAGTCAAAGGTCGTCCAAAGGCCAGAACGAACTAAGAAGTAAAATCCCTAGTAAGGGTTCGCTACTTCAGGACGAAGGTTGCCTCCTCAACGAAGCCGGCTATAGCACGGCTCGTCCATAAACTGCAATACATAAATCGTCCATAAGAAACTAAGCGTCCTGAACAAAGGAGGTTAGGGTTGCTCGGCCAATAGTGGCGGTTTTCCTTCTTGGGACAAGGCTCGTCCAGAATACAAGGATGCGTTAAGTCCAAGAAGGGGGGATAACCTCGGAACTTTTAGGACGAGCCAAGTTTGAAGGACGAGTAACAATTATACTTGGCTTCATTTAATCGTCCAAAGACAAGGATGATACCCTTTCCTTTGCAAACCCTGCAGACCGTCCAAAAGTCAGGACGAGTCTCAATTTATACTCGGCTACATTTTGGGAAGTTTGATGATCGTCCAAAGACAAAGATGATGCTAACCCTTTCCGTAACAAAGCTTAAAGTCCGCTCAAAAGTCAGGACGAGCCCAAAGACCAGTAGGACGAGTCTCATCTGTTTGCGCTAATTTGCGGAATGTTTGAAGGCCGTCTAAAGACAAGGACAAGAGGTGTCTTAATTGTTTCATTAAGTTGCAAAGACGTCCAAGAAGAGATGGACGAGTCTCAGTTATACTTGATGAAAATTTAAGTGCAATAAAAGAAAGGACAAGCAATTGGCAAAAGGTCATCTCTTTATATACTTGTCAAAATAACTTACAGCTTAGTATAAAACAAAAAGAGACAAAGCTACGGCGGCAAACAAGCCAAGAAACCTAGAAAAATAAACCTAAAACTAGGCATCTCATTCAGCAGGCGTTTCTTGGTCGTCCTCAGGAGATCCGTCCTCGTCCGCAGCCTCTTCATCCGATTTCAAGAATTCAGGAGGCTCTTCGACGATCCACCATTGCATTGTGAACGCTCTCCCTGGAAATCCAGACGCCAGAACAAAGCCGGGGACCTCATGAGGCTCGCCAAAGATTTCAAAGGCCTTGACAGCCCCAACCTTTGGAAGTCTCAATAACCTGATTGAGACCTTCCTTAGCGTCGTCAAAGGCCTGGGCTGCCTCCTTGGTCGGACGAGCATTCCTCGCCCTTAGAAGGATATTTTCCCTCCTCAGTTGAACAGTAGCCAAGAGAGCGGTATCTCTCTCGCCTTTCAACTCGGCTGAGACGGTGTCCAAGGCCAATTTCAATTGGTCTTGTTCCTTGTACAGTTAATTGATGGTGATGAGATACTGCTGGTTGTTAGCCTCCAGTTCGGCCGAATGTTTCTCCCAAGCATCCCTTGATTGACGGTGAAGAGTCTCCGCCATCTCAATGTCATGAATGGCCTTGTCACCGGCCATTGTAGCCAGATGGACGAGCTGCTTATTCTCCTTCCTAAGCTCCCTCGCCCACTCCTCAGTCAAAATACTGCGAGCCAGAAGCTGGAACAACGAAAACAAAACAAGTCATTAGACGAGTTATAAAAAAAAGAATTGTACAAGTACAAAACAACAGCGGCAATAAATTGTACCTCAGCAGCAAGTTGTGACATGTAGCCCACATGTCCAGCTGATGCTCCCCTCAACCCCTTTATATAGGATTCAGGGTAGCATTTGAACAGAACCTGCTTGAGCCGGTCTCGCTCAACTTTGGACATCTTGGCAAAAGCAGCAGAAGACTCCTCGTCCGAGTCTACTGTGGGAACGGCCGCAGACGAAGCTGGTTCTTTGCCCTAATCTGAAAGAGGGGGGATCAGTTCTCTTGATAGGAATGACTATGGTTTGTCTGTTGGACGGACTCATTGACCGTCCGCCGACCCGCACCGTGCTAACTCTATTAGGATAATAGGACTCACCCGAAGATAAGGATGACGTCCTAATTGATAACGACATCTGAGAGACCAGCTTCGCTACCGAGCCGCTGAAGCCGGGTAGGGTGTCTGTAGCCGTCTCCGACTCTGGAATAAACAGTGTCAGAGCCGAGTCTGGTCCGACGTTAGTAAGATCAACTGGAATTACATCCAATTGGTCAGCAGGAACATAACTTTTCTCCTCCGCATCCGGGGAAGCAGTGGACGGCTCCTCCTTCAGAACCTTGTCCTTCGGAGGAAGCATGGATTTCTCCCCAACTCCCTTGCCAGACGGAGTAGTCTTCTCCGTTTTCTTTCTTGTAAAGCCCTTAGTCTTTTTGGCTGGAGGCTGATCCACGGCCGCTGTAGGTCTCTTCTTGGCCGAAGAAGACTTCCCAGGCGGGGGCTTGTTGGTAGGGGCATTTTTCTGCAAAAATAAACAAGTTATTAACCGGATCGTCCAAAGAACAAAAGCTATAATTAAACTATTGAGCTCCGGACGAGAATCACCTAAGGAAGGAAGGCGTCCAAGTATGGACAACCTTTCCTAAGAGAACCTCGTCCAAAGTAATATTTATGACCAGACGAGAGTGGTGCAAAGCAGGAAGCCGTCCAAAAATCGACGGACCAGAATAATCCTCGTCCAAGGCCATAAAAATCGCTCAGACGAGAAGGGCCCAAAGAAGGTGGTCGTCCAAGATTCGACGATTTCCTTCTTCGGGTGATTTTCGTCCAAGGATTGGTAATCAATTTGGACGAACCCCGAATGGTCCTCGTCCAAGGCCATTCAGCATCTCAGACGAGAAGAGCCCAAAGAAGGTGGTCGTCCAAGTTTGGACGCCTTCCTTCTTCGGGTGATTTTCGTCCAAGGATTGGAAATCAATTTGGACAAACCCGAGTGGTCCTCGTCCAAGGCCATTCAGCATCTCAGATGAGAAGAGCCCAAAGAGTTTGGCCGTCCAAGCTTAGACGCTTTCCTTCTTCGGGTGATTCTCGTCCAAGATTTTGAAATCGATATTTGACGAGCCAGAACGATCCTCGTCCAAAAAATAAAAAAATAAAAAAATAAACTTTTTTACCAGGGTTTCAGCCCTTTTCTCAGCACTACTCTTGGCGAACTCCTTCCACAAGTTGTCAGTGAACTTGGACATACTGATATCTCCCGTCCTAGAGTGTTTGAGAAGTGCTCTAGCTGAATCTGCAGCAAGAAGTAAAATGGGTTAGTCCGATCTGGGTTATGAACGAGGCATTTTACTTGGAAATTTTGAATTTATACCTTTATCATCGGCCAACCGCAACCCGACGGCGACCAAGAAGTTATCGTCATAAAACATCTCTTTAAAGGGTATCCGGTTAGCTGGCCCTTTAAAGGATGTCTGACCCGGCCTGGAATACTTCTTTATTCTAAAGTAGTCCACCACTTCTTCGTCAAACTGGTCCTCCAACTCCAACCAAGACTGCTTTCGCCCAGTATTCGTGACGGCTCGATTATAAAAACGGTTGCCCTCAGTAGCGGAGTAGTTGGCCGCTCGTAGGAAGATGAAGTCGGGTTTCCAGTCGTGCATCTTCGACGACTTGCCCTAAGCAGTGAGAAAGCCGGGGCGGTTGCAGATGCTGAGCCATGTTCCGTCCACAGCCCCTGGAACCTTAGCCGCATAATGAATGTGGGTGAAGGCCTGGAGAGAAAGAGTCAGGCTGCGTAGCTCGCAGACGGCTATGAAGGTCAGCACGTTGTGCCAGGCATTAGGCGCCAACTGATTATGGCCGATGTTGTAATACCTTAGCACTTGTTCTATAAAATCGTGGAGGGGGAATCTCAGTCCCGCGTCCAAGGCTAGCTTGTAAATGGCAAAGTGGTTCTTGGGAGCACTCAGAATTGTGGCCTCCTTATTAGGAATGACGAAAGAAAAGCCCGACATGGGCATATAAGTAGACAAGTAGCTGGGGTCAGGACCTATCTTTTCTAACCATTTACGATTAACTAAGATAAAGCCAGGGTCAGAAAGGGGACCTAAGCGTCTCCTAATCTCAGACGAGGTAGTGGAGGGTTCGTCCAATTCTTCGGCAGTGCCGGATTCACTCCCATTATTGTCCTCGCCGGCTTCCTCCATATTGATGTCCCTGCCAGAAGGACTGGCCTCAGGGTTTATTTGAGGATCTCCAAAACTGTGGTCAGGGGAAGGAGGCCCGCCCAAAGGTTGAGCACTTTGGGCCTCCCTCGTCTCATCTGGAACTCGTTCAGTAGATTCCTCCATTTCAGAACTATCTGTCGGGAGGATTACTCTTCGTCTTAGACGGGTCGTTTGCTTGACGCGCGCCAGATTACCCTGCATAGGTAAAGACTGGGTCGTCTAACTTTTCCGGCCAAAACCATAAAAAAATATATACTCGGCCAGAAGAGGCCCAACTCTAGAATGTGCCGAAGAAGAAGTACTCTCGGTTCTAGGGTCAAGACAAGCTCTTGGTCGGCCAGGATTATTTGACGAAGAAGAAGATTCCATTTTATTGATTTTCTAAGAAAAAAAAGAATAAAAGAAAATAAAAAAGAAGAAAGAAAAGAAACCTGACGAAACGCTTGGACGATTCGGTGAAGAAAACGGAGATTGGACGATCACTCTCTCTCTCTCTAGAAAAATGCAGAGCCTCTCTCTGTAGAAAAATTCTCTCAAGGTGTGAAATGATTAAATGAAGACACACCAAGTATATATATAGGGAGGTAAAAAACCCGCTGAACCGGTTAAGAATGACCGGAAAAGATTAAAACGGTCGACTATGACCGGTAAAGCCCAGAAAAGGGCGCGTCTTTGCCTCTTTTTTGAATTTGAATTAACCACCTCGGGTAAAAGGGTCTTAACCGTCAGATAGGCGAACTGTAAAAACCCTTTTAGGGGCAAATGTTGTAGCCTAAAAAATCTACGACTTCTTTAGAGACACTTGGGTCCATCAGGGCCGTAAACGTGTCCTCTCAGAGAAAAAAAAAAAAGATTTAACCATTGGGTTGTACCCAGTTGGGGGAAAGAACTCACCTTTCTGGCCCAAAGGTTAGTCAGAGCCCAAATCCTTAAAGGTGGCTGCAGGTGATTGGTTGATAAACCCTCACAAATCCTAGCCTGCCAAGTGTCATGGTATGATTGCCTAGCCAATCAGGTGCCACTATTCTAGGGCAACCTTTAAGGATAGCAGTCATACTACAAACACTATAAATACCCCTGAAATCAAGAGAAAGATCATTCAATGCAAACAGAGAAACTTACTCTGTAAAAATACTCTCTCACTTTCTCTCTCTATCTCTACTTTTTCCTTCCAACTCTTGATATCTGACTTAAGCTTCGGAGGGTGAACCACCACCCAAATCTCCAGGGTGGGTCCCTTTTTGCAGGTTCATGAACGAAGCTCAGGTTCGGACAAGGCATATTCAGACATTGTTGCACAAGTCTCCAAGTGAAGAACATCTAAGGAAAACTGGTTTACTTGCCGGACAAGGAGGCTAAACACATAGCTTACTTGCTGGACAAGCATACTAAACACTTTTGATTCTAAAATGATTGATTAATTAGTGATGAAAGATCCAAAAAGTGATTTTTCAATTGTAAAGGGTCCTAAACCTAAATTTTATCGACGATTTATTACTAATTTGTACACTAGATTTCAAATGGGTATAAGTGTGATAGGGAGTGTCTTATATATCCAAAAGAGGTTGATAGAGTATTTTGTTTTTGTTGTAAAATTTTCAAAAACTAGATTGTTAGAGACCAATTGACAAACGAGCTAGGGTTTTAGTGATTTGGCACATATTGGGGAAAGATTTCGAGAGCATGAAACAGGCATGGAACATGTTAAGAATATGGCCACTTGGTATGAGTTGTGTTTAATACTTAAAAAATGAATTTATAGATAAAATGGTGCACAAAGTGCAATTGAGAAAAAAACGAACATTGACAATATGTTTTAAAAAGAATCATTTCAGTAGTGAAATTCCTTGTTAAACAATATGGTTTGGCCTTTTGTGGTTCTAATGAGAAATTGTATGAAAATAACAATGGCAAATTTTACGCATTTAATTAATGTTAGTAGAGTTTGATCCAGTTGTCCAAGAATATGTTATACGTATTACAATGATAATATTCACATTCGTTATCTTGGGCAAAATGTCCAAAATGCATTTATACTTTTGTTTTGCTTCTAAATTAAAACCGAAATCATAAAAAAAAATCAATCAAGCAAATCATTTTTTTGTGATACTTGATTGTAATCCTGATGTTAGTCACCAAGAACACATGTCTTTGATAATATGTGGATGTTTCCTCAAATTCTGCTAGCATTGAAGATTCTCTTTTAGGTTTTTTTACCGTAAATGATACAACTAGAGGTGGCAAACGAGTCATAAGGTAGTGTGCGGGTTAGGTCATATTCAGGTCAATTTTGTGTTGGGATTACATTCGGGTTGGGTCGGGCCCATTTGGGTTCGTCTCGAGTCAATCGAACTTCGAGTCGAGTCGGGTGCGAGTTTGATGGCTCAGGTCAGTATCGGGTGGGGTTGAATAGGGTCGGTTTCAACCGGGTCGAGCTGGTTTGGGTTGGGTCAATTCGAGTGAGGTCATCCTTGAAAGTATTGCTTTACTTTGTATAAGAATCATCTTCGGGTCTAAAAGGACGGGTTATTTTCTTAAAAAATGTGATCTTTTCTTTCAGTAGCAAATAAATAATAACAGATGAATTAACTTTTTAGTTCATAAAAAAGGGCGGGTTTCCACTAACAAATAAGTTTGAATATCAATATGAACAATCATTTTTCCATATTTCTCGGCTACCATTTGCTTATCACAGTAATTCTAGTCATTTCAGGATATTAATACTTGGACACAAAAACATTAAGATACTAACACTTTGACACAAAAACATTAAAACATCAACACTTCGACAATAAATAGTGTACTGACTTATATTATAATACATTAAGACACCAACACTTAGACACAAGCAGACACAATTGGACTTTTTTTTAGCTTCATGGGGGTTGATCAGGGGCTGTAAAGGGAGTTGGGTTCGGGTTGGGTCAAGATAGGGATCTAATTTTCAGGTCACTTTTGGGTCGGGTAGATTCGGTTTGGGTTATCTTCGG
This sequence comes from Beta corolliflora, assembly GCA_947648045.1. NCBI lineage: Eukaryota > Viridiplantae > Streptophyta > Magnoliopsida > Caryophyllales > Amaranthaceae > Beta > Beta corolliflora. Next base: position 90,871 of record CANSZD010001077.1, on the reverse strand, counting down.
GTGCATGTCATATTTGGGTCTAGCTGAATTGGGTCGGGTTATTCTGGGGTTGGTTCTATTTCGGGTGCATGTCATATTTGGGTCTAGCTATACCCACTTATGATTTCCCAAGGGTTCTAACTCCAACCCTATGCTTCACTCACAAAGGTTTCGAATTAGGAAGGGTTTCAAGAAGGCTTAGTGAGTAAAACTACACTAACAAATCAATCCTAGCTTAAACTGAACTTCAAACATATAGTTTAAGGTTCTTGTGATTAGGTTCACTCCCTAAAACACAATATAATCTTAGAAATATGTACGTCCAAAATCAAAGAACAAATAAGTTCGGATTCTTTAGACATTTTTTCTTTTTCATATTATTGATAATTGAATAACATATATATAGAACTTAAAGATTCCTAATTAAACTAAATCTAGGAAATAAAAATCAACAAACTAATTTATCCTAATCTATACTACACACGCCTAAGATAAATATCAAAGCAAGATAAATTAAAGATAAACTAAGATAAATAACAACTAGGCCAAACTCCTATGTGTTTAAAACAAGTAAAACATCTCCAAGGTAGGAAAGTAAAACCTTGTAAGCAAAAAAGACTTTTACTAGCACTAGACTCCTAACTAAACTATAATTCTAATCCAATTAGGAATCTCAATCCAACTAGGACTTCGACTTCTAATTTAACTAGAACTAAGATTGATACTTATACTCCTAATAGAACTAGAAGTTCTAATCCTAATAGAACTAGGATTATATGCATGAGTCCTACTCCTAGAACTAGAAAACTAGCAATACTCCTAATAGAACTAGGAGTATTTTACCACCTTCATTTTTAAGGGATTTAGCTATTGAATTACACTTCAGCTAACGTTTCACTTAGGCATTATAAACCGCCATCGCTATTTTGACACAATTTCTCATTAGATACACGAAAGGCCAAACTATGTTTAGAAAGGAATTTCATGACTGAAATAATTCTTTATAAACTTGTTTCCAATGTTCCTTTTCTTTCTCAATTAGTCTTTCTCAATTAGTCTTTACATCGGTTATCTACAGTTTCATATTTTTAGTCTTAGACACAACTCATACCAATTGGCCATATTCTTATGTTTCATGCCCATTTCATACTCTTGAAGTCTTTCACTAATATGTGCCTAATTACTAAAACCACCATTTGTCGATTGGCCTCTACCAATCCTTTTTTTGAAAATTTTCCAAAACAAAATATTTTATCAAGCTCTTTCTAATAGATAATCCAATCCTATCATGCTTATCCCCATTTGATAAAAATCTATACCAATTAACAGTAAATCGTCTATTATCTTTAGAACCCTTTATAGTTGAAAATTCTCTTTTGGAATCTCTCATATAGATCAATTATTTTAGAATCCTAGCACCTCAATTTCTTGGATCAAATATATCAAACAAATGTTCAAATGAGTTAGTTTGCTCTACATTTTTATTACCATTATCCTCCAAATCATCATCTTCGTCGTGGAATGAATTTGTTCAAATTATCATCAACACCATTTTTCGTATCAACATTTTGATTATCAACATTATCATTTTCGATTGGCATATCACCTTTATTTTTGGGTTCAACATTTTTTACTATTCTTCATTTAGACATTCTCATTAGTAACTTCATTTTCAAGAATTTGATCATTCACATTCAACATTATGATTTTCATTCCGAATTTGTGGCTCTTTTACAATAAATTTATCATGAGATCCTCTTTGTGATTGAGTTACCTCCTCAATTTTTTTTTACTCTTCTCATATCCAAATTCAAACTTTCTGATTTTAGGAGGCATAATTGAAAAAAACTACTTCTTTCGTTCTTTATTGATGTTCCTAGTTGGAATCTTGATACCACAAAATCTTCTACAATTTTCTCAAATATAAGAATAAATATAGTCATGTGGGATCATATTTGATTTGTCGAAGTGACTACTTTGATAATATCAAAATTTTATAATTTTTACAATTATGTAATTAAAAATATTTATAGTCAAGATTGGAAAATGTGCAAGTCAAACTAGGAACACAGGAAGTAATATAATGTTTCAATCAATTAAAACACTCAACAACATGAAGTAATATGTAACTAAAAATGCAAATTGGACTGAAACAACCTGGTAATTGAATCTTCAAAATGCACCTAAATGAATGCGCAATATTCCAATTTATAGCTTCAAAAGATATATGCAATATTTAGCTACAAGTCTCAACCTAATCTTTTTTTGAAAAAACCTCAGCAGCTATTAGTAAACATATTATAAAATTATAATGTCATACTTTATTTTAATTTAACATTTACAATCTGAATTTATGAGCTATGTCTAAAAAAAATAAGATAAGTAGATACTATTTATAAGATAACAAGAGGGGTAAAAAAAAATTTAACAAAGTTCGGGCTGGGACTACCATTGTAAAATACCCCCCAAAGTTGGAATTGAACAATATTAAATTAAAATTGGGACTGTTTTTGTTGAGGGTACCTACACTTCGGACTGTTCTTTTCAATTTTTCCAAAAAAATTTGTATGAGAACCCAAGTTGTTAGAAGGTCATCTTACTTTGGTTCCATTTTTGGAAAAGGTCCTCACAGACAATATGATTTGATAAAAAAATGTACAGTGAGATTCTAACTACCTCCACTAAACATCTTTGACAACTATAATACTTCCTACATTCTTTAATAATTGCAACATGTAGGGGTTACACATTTTTTAAGGAGATGAGAGAGATAGAGAGATATGAAAAAGGGACCCATGTGATAAGGAGAGAGAAAGAGAGAAAACATGGTTAAATTTAGTAATGTTGCAATTAATATGAAACTTCAAAATAAGAGAAATGTTGCAATAATAAAAGAACGGAGAAAGTATTATATAAGATCTCTATTATATAAGGCAACCCTTGAGAAGTTCGATGTCCACTTGAAATACCTTAAATGTCTTTATGTTTTTGAAAATATTTTACAATTTGATGTTCATATACTATGACTATTGTGAATCTTTTTATAACTTGAAGCACGCATTGCGTGCATTTAAATCTAGTACATAGTTAATGGGAAGGGTCAAAGCTCAAATTTTTACACTAAGATGTCATTATTTTAAGCGATAAATGTGCATATAATTACCACATTCATCCACATAACAAAGTTATTGATGAGAGGAAGAAAGATGGGAAGGAACCATAAAGGCATAAACCACCCCTTAGACTTGTGCTTGTGATCCTATATCCTATTTTGATCCTGAACAATCCAGTGGATAAACCAAAACCTATTTCGAGCTGATTCAGTTAACTTTTCCCTTTCAGATTGGTCAACCTCCCTCCTGGTATGCCCTGATCACAGACCTCATCCTCTGATCCCTTCCATTGAAAGTGATAAAAGGATCCAATAAATGATTCATACCACTGCAGTTATAATATATACTTCATCAGTTCTAAAATAAATGCAACATTTATCATTTATGGTCGTTCCAAAATAAATAAAACGTTACTTTATTTGTGTAATGAATCCTGACCCTCCACCTATGCTCACATACACACGCCGCAAGAAGAAGGGTAAATCAGTCCAGATGCAAGGATGACAAGGGCAAATCAGTAAATCAATCTTGCTTAACAGAAACTCAGTGAATATAATAATTATTGGCAGGTAGTGTCATAAGTTGTTAGAGAAAAGGGAATTTTGGGTAGTGGGAGAAATAGCAATTGTATATAAAGGGAAAGGGTGAGAGAGAGAGAAGGGTATCCAGAAATATAATTGTCATTTAGTTATTTTGTTCTTGGGAGAGTCTGAGCCTCTCGAAAGCTCAGTGGTGACTATCTTAAATACAACTTATCCTTCTAGCTAATTTTTGGCTTGCTTATATCTTGCTTGTGTTTGCTGCTGTGGTGGATTGTTTGAGCAGGATCATTTCACTTGGTATCAGAGAAACGATCATGGCGTCGGCGAACACCTCGCAAAGATTGGATTCCCTGGAAGAAAAATTATCTTCCCTTGAAAGCTTTGTTTCTGAAATGGTGAATCAGGCAGTGGAGCGCGCGATGGCAACCATGAAACAGTCCTTAGTGGAACAGATCATGGTTAGTGAGGTTGAGGCCTCCAAGCAAAATGGGGTGGAAATTCAGGCGATGGGAGAGAGGTTAGAAGGGCGAATCGCCAGATCCAGAGAGGATCAGGAGATGTCTATCAAGCTGTTGAGAGAGAGCTTAGAGAAGTTTCAAACCGAGCTGCTCTTGACGGCGAATCTCCGGCGTGGCCACGTGGTGCAGCCACAGGATCCACCAGAAGGAAGCCTGAACAGAGCAGGGAGTTTTGTGAGGGATCCCAGGAGGGAAATAGCAGCGGGGGAACGTGTGGGTGGAGTAAATGGAGGAAACGGAGGGATAGGTGACTGCATCTTTGTCGACGGGGGATCTGGAGGTGGGCCTGGCGGAGGACAGGGCTCCGGTGGAGGAAGGTACAATGGAAGTGGAGGAAATTAGCGTTATAGAAAACTGGAGATGCCAATTTTTGAGGGGAGCGATCCTGATGGGTGGATCTTGAGGGCAGAATGCTATTTCTCTTTTTATGGGCTGAGTGAGAACGAGAAATTGGAGGCGGCGATGGTGTCCATGGATGGTGACGCACTTCGGTGGTATCAATGGGAGAACAAACGACATCCCATTCGTTTGTGGGCTGACCTGAAGCTGTTCATATTGCGTCAATTTCGGCCCACCCACACCGAATCGCTTTACAAACAATGGTTAGCAACTGAGCAGACGGCGTCGGTGGCGGAGTATCGCCGAAAATTTATTGAGATGGCAGCTCCACTCGACGGCATCCCTGAAACGATACTCATCGAAAAATTTGTTAATGGAATGAATGAGGAACTCAAGGCTGAGATCATGGTACTTCACCCAATAAGTTTGGAGCAAGCCATGGAGATGGCGGGTCGGTTGGAGGAGCGAAATAGGGTTTGTGGACCCAAAAGGCCCAGTGCGTCATTTGCAAAATCTGGTACAGTTTCTTCATATAACAAAGGCCCAAACGTGGCAAATAATACTTATGGGGTCCAGCCCAGCAACTCAGTAATTCGAAGTTGGACTTCCACCGCCAGCGAGTCACAAGGATCGACTAATTCACCTAGATCCGTCGGAAACACAACCACCATAAACTTTGGTGAAGTTCGCAGGCTGTCGGAGAAAGAATTACAGGAGCGATGTGCAAAGGGTTTGTGCTTCAAATGTGATGAAAAGTGGGCGGCAGGTCATCGCTGCCGGAGAAAAGAATTGAGCGTCCTGTTGATGGAGGGAGAAGATGAAATCTCGTCGGAATTGGATTTTGGCGGCAGCGAGCCTCCAATCTCACCCACCGAGTAGACATCTACTGAGGTATCCTTAAACTCTGTTATTGGTTTATCTAGTCCTAAAACTATGAAACTTCTGGGACAAATTGGAGAACGTAAGGTGGTTGTGATGATTGATCCGGGGGCCACCCATAATTTTGTGTCCTTAGAAGCAGTTTCTTTGGGTAATGGAGAGGCTGTTAGGGGTATTGGTGTTTGTGAACGTATAAAACTGAAATTGGAGGGGGGAGTCACGGTGGTGGAGGACTTTCTTCCTTTGGGGTTGGGAAACTCATATATTATTTTGGGGGTACAATGGCTCGAGAAATTAGGGTTGGTTGTGACAAATTGGAAGACTCAAGAAATGCAATTTGCAGTGAACGGGAAGGTCGTAAAATTGGTGGGAGATCCTACTTTGGCCCGGTCTCAGATTTCTTTGAAAGCCATGTTTCGAACCATACGGAAGGAGGGGGGAGGCCTCTGGTTGGAGTTGAACCAAACGGAAGATAAAGAGGCAGTAGTAGAGCATGGTGAAGTGGTGCCAGATTTCTTGCAGGAGGTTTTGGGCCGTTTTTCGGGGGTTTTTGAAGCTCCGGTGGGATTACCTCCCCATCGTGGCCATGAGCATTCTATAACACTAAAGGAAGGCAGCAACCAGTGAGTGTACGCCCCTATCGCTACCCTCAGTTTCAAAAAGACGAGATTGAGCGTCTTATTAAAGAAATGCTAGCTGCACATATCATTGTTCCCTGTCCCTCTACTAGCCCATTTTCAAGTCCGGTCTTGTTGGTGAAGAAAAAAGACGGATCATGGCGATTTTGTGTAGATTAGCGCGCTCTCAATAAAGAGATCGTTCCCGATAAGTACCCTATTCCGGTGATAGACGAGCTCTTAGATGAACTTCATGGAGCCAAGTTTTTTTCTAAACTCGATCTTAAGGCGAGATACCATCAAATTCTTGTTCGTTCGGAAGATACTCACAAAACAGCATTTCGAACTCATGAAGGGCACTATGAGTTTTTGGTTATGCCCTTTGGTTTGACAAATGCCCCGACAACGTTCCAATCGTTGATGAACGACGTTTTCATCCCATATTTGCGGAAGTTCGTGTTGGTATTTTTTGATGATATCCTCGTCTACATTAAAACGACGGAGGAGCATGTTCATCATTTGGAGGTGGTCCTACAAACCTTATCATACCATAGTTTGTTTGCAAACATGAAGAAGTGCGAGTTTGGACTGCAGAGGGTTGCATACTTGGGGCATGTTATATCTAGTGAAGGGGTGGCAGTGGACCTTGACAAGGTTCATGTTATGCTTGAGTGGCCGGTTCCAAAAAACCTCAAGGAGTTACATGGGTTTCTGGGGTTAACTGGGTACTACCGCAAGTTCATAAAGCATTATGCCCAGATTGCTCAGCCCTTAACAGACCAGCTCAAAAAGGACTCATTGGGTGGACAACACAGGCAACAGAAGCATTTGAAAGGCTCAAACAAGCGGTGACCAGCCCACCGGTTCTTGCCATGCCAGATTTTCAGAAAAGTTTTGTGCTAGAAACTGATGCTTCGGGATATGGGGTCGGTGCAGTTTTGATGCAGGAGGCTAGGCCCATTGCGTTTTACAGCAAGTTACTTGGACCACGAGCTTAGTTAAAGTCGGTTTATGAAAAAGAGTTGATGGCCATTGGTTTAGCCGTACAAAAATGGAAGCACTATTTGTTGGGGCACCACTTTGTCATACACACGGATCAACAAAGCCTTCGCTATATCACACAACAACGTGAAATTGGCGTGGGATTCCATAAATGGGTCAGCAAATTGATCGGTTTTGACTTTGAAATACAATTCAAACCCAGTGCGTCAAATTGTGTGCCTGATACACTCTCTAGAAAAACAGTGGGTGTCGTTGAATTGGGGGTGATAGTAACAACCCAAGGAGTGGATTGGGCAGTTTTGGAGGAAGAGATTGCAAGAGATCCTCTCTTGAATCAAATCAAGCAGGAGATTGAAGGGGAGGTGAAACCTCATGTGGGGTTCTCCATTGCTACCAATAAGCTGATGTATAAGGGCCGAGTTGTTAGACCTAAGTCTTCCACCTTCATCCCATTATTACTCCACGAGTATCATGATACCCCGGTGGGGGGTCACTCCGGCGAGGTAAAAACGTATCTGAGGGCAGCAGCGGAATGGTACTGGTTGGGTAGACGGAGAGATGTGTCTAACTATGTCCAGAAATGTTCGGTTTGTCAACAACAAAAGGTGTCACAGCAGTCCCCAGCCGGGTTGCTTCAACCTCTTCCCATACCCACCATGGTCTGGGAGGACATTTCGATGGATTTCATCGAAGGCCTACCTCTCTCCAAAGGTATAGACACCATCTTAGTGGTCGTGGACCGCTTCTCAAAGTATGCTCATTTTTTGGGACTCCGACATCCTTTTAATGCTTTGTATGTGGCTGATGTATTTGTCAGGGAAATCATTAGATTACATGGTTTTCCCAGCTCGATTGTGTCTGATAGGGACCGTATTTTTTTAAGCAACTTTTGGCGGGATTTGTTTCGTCTGCAAGGTACTGCCCTTAAGCGGAGCACGGCGTTTCACCCACAAACTGACGGCCAAACTGAGATTATGAATAGGAGGCTGGAGACTTATCTTCGATGCTTTGTGGGGGGGGCATCCTAGGACATGGGCTAAGTGGTTGCCATGGGCAGAATTTTCCTATAATACCTCACCACACATGTCCACAAAGCTGACCCCATTCAAGGTCGTGTATGGCAGAGATCCACCAGCACTGTTGCGTTTTGGTAAAGGGCACTCTCCAGTGGATAGTCTCGAAGAGAGACTCCAAGAACGGGATGCTATACTCGATGACCTGCACCTTAATCTCATTCGTGCCCAACAAATCATGAAGCATACAACAGATGGTAAGAGAAGGAATGAGACTTTCGAGCTGGGAGATAAAGTTTACTTGAAACTACAGCCATATCGACAAAAATCCGTGGCTAACAGGAGATTTGAGAAGTTGGCAGCCTGATTTTACGGACCTTTTCCCGTCATAGGCAAGGTGGGAAAGGTGGCATATACTTTGGAGTTACCCCCCTCTAGTCGAATTCACCCGACTTTTCATGTCTCGCAATTAAAACGAGCAGTGGGTGACAAACCTGTGTCACCTACCATTCCTGCAGAGTTCCTGGCCCCTGATCTGGAATTAATGGTAGAGCCGGAAGCATTGTTGGATGTGAAGCATGTGCAGCAGGGTGCGGGTGAGGGGAGCAAGACTGAAGTGCTGCTGAAGTGGAAGAATTTGTCTGCTTTTGAGGCCACCTGGGAGGATATGGAAGCCATTCATGCTAGGTTTCCATCCTTCCACCTTGAGGACGAGGTGAGTCTTTGGGGGCGGGGTAATGTAATGAATCCTAACCCTCCACCTATGCTCACATACACAAGCCGCAAGAAGAAGGGTAATCAGTCCAGATGCAAGGATGATAAGGGAAAATCAGTAAATCAATCTTGCTAAACAGAAACTCACTGAATATAATAATTATTGGCAGGTAGTGTCATAAGTTGTTAGAGAAAAGGGAATTTTGGGTAGTGGGAGAAATAGCAATTGTATATAAAGGGAAAGGGTGAGAGTAAGAAGGGTATCCAGAAATATAATTGTCATTTAGTTATTTTGTTCTTGGGAGAGTCTGAGCCTCTCGAAAGCTCAGTGGTGACTGTCTTAAATACAACTTATCCTTCTAGCTAATTTTTGGCTTGCTTGTATCTTGCTTGTGTTTGCTGCTGTGGTGGATTGTTTGAGCAGGATCATTTCAATTTGGCATTTACTTCTCTCTATCTCTCTCTTCATTACATGGATCCCTTCATTTCTCTCTATCTCTCTCCTCTCCATAATCCCTGTGCTTTCCCCCCTACGTTTCATTTACTTTAGAACGGATGAAGTATTTTGTTTGGTGTAAGATCAATCTTATCATTTCCTGCTTCAGCTTTATTGTTCTTTAACGTTTTGCAAAGTTTCTGTTTTTTCAAAAACATCCAGAGCAATGTCTCGAGCAGATAGGGAGCAAACTGTATAATTATACAGAAAAGGAGACTATATTGAGAACAAGGAGAGAATCTGGTATATCATCTTGTTTCAACATTACATGGTTATGACAAAACTCATAGCATCATGCTAATCATCTATAACAAACAAAAATTTTCAGATGTTATCAATATAGCATCAAAATTCAAAAGAGAGACAGATAAAATACACGCCAAGTAATAGTCTAATTGAAAGCATACCTAGTAAACTAAACAATTGTCTTCTTAGCTTTATCAGATTTATCTTGTGCCAAGGAATCATCCTGCCTTTTCCTGCAAACAGGTTCCATAAATAGCTTTTAAAATGACCAAGACAAGGGAATATAAAAAGATAATTTCCATACATATAGAGCTTTGACAATCATCCAAAACCTAGTTTTCCATACAGTATTACAGTAATATGCAAGTTTTACACAGACTGGCCACAGAAACAAGCCGGCAACTTTCAAGCTACTACCTAAGAAAATTTCTTTCAAGCTAAGAATGTTAAAGCATTATATCCAACCTTAATTGCTAATTGCACCATAACATAAGCAAACTAGCTTTAAACCTTTAAAGATAGATTTTTCAACATCTAGATCTTTTTTGGATTTTATTAATATCAGACCTAGGCTTCTTTTGGGTTAGTTTTATTTTATTTCCTACATATTTGTTGTCCTTATTACTTTAGTGTAAATTTTAGACCTACTTTAGCTGTCATTATTTTCGTCTTCGGCTTATTTGGTTGTGAAAAATAATTGTAACAAATCAGACCTTAACACCTTTTTCCAACTTCTTCCTCTCATCAAAGACCTCCACGCTCCACTGATGATGTGACAGGAATTTCTCATTAAGGGGAGAGCTATATAAACATTAATATCTACTAGCAGAAGCATAGATTTTCCCTGGTAGAAAGAATGTACAATTTTATTGACTTGGCCAAATGCAAACTAGATTAAATTCATTAGTACTTAATCCTATCATATACATACTGACCAAAGACACCATTCATAGCAGGGAAGAGCACGGGTACTAGCTGTATAAAGAAGTAATAATTTAATCTATAATTTCAACCACAACTCATTTTAAGATGCTTATAAATATCCCAAGCAGAACCACATGATAATGTTGCTGCAATTGCGATATTTAGGATTTAAGTGCATAACAAGATAGAAGACAAATTTTGGATATACGAAAACCTCATTACATCACAGAGGAAAACAGTCAAATTGACACTGCAACATGAGTTTGATGAGCAATGTGACAACAAAACCAGTCTAGACCGACAAGCATAATGCAGATGCAGAAAGTCATTTCAAAAGTAAACAGTTGAAAATATTACCACAAAGTGTCAGTCACCACAATACATAATCATATTGATACAGCTTTATGCAGAGTTGTAATTAAGATCTGATAACTACGACAACTTTACTGCTTTAACTACCCAACAATATAGAGGGGAGGCTCATCCCAAATCAATAAGAGAGGCAAACAGCTAAATGAAACTTACTTATCAAATACTTTGATTAGTGATTGTGGTCTTTCATAGCCATCTTTCCGTTCAGGCTTCTTACTTGCTCCCCTCGATTCTGGTTTCCAACATGCTTTAGTTAAAGATTCTCCAAGCAATTCAGCAATATTAGATGCCATAGACTCTGCCCTTTGCTTATATGGAAAATTTTCCTCTCTAAAATGGTTAGACAACCACAGATACATAGAACAGACTTGGTGCTTAGTCTCAAGATCCAATAGCTCTGAATCGTTTTTAGCAGAACCCTTAGGCATGCCCATTGCTATATTGACAGGGAGCTTTTGACTAAATGATGAAGCAAACCTTAAGAGATGGTACATTGCTTTTGGGTCCCGAATGTTAACAGGAGCAAAGCAAAAATTATAACGATCTTCCAGCGATAAACCCCGAACTTTCTCCAACATATTAGCCACCTTTTTTATACCAGCTTGTTGACACAAGAAGTAAGATCCATCCAGGCGACAGTTCTCAGCAAACTTGTCAAGAAGCTGAGCAAAAGTTGTGTTAGGTAGTTGTCCGGCAAAAAGCTCAACTTGCTCATAAAATGGAAAAAGACCCACTTTCTTAACTTCCTGAAAAGGTTGTTTCAGACATTCAATTAGATAATCTAGATCTTCTAAATGCAAAGTAGTGCAAAGACCATCTGGATAGCGACTTCCTCTCCTACCAGCCCTACCTGCAATTTGTTTAACCTGTGAGGCTGGAACTGGAACAACCTTGTCCCCATTGTACTTTGAAAGGCTGTAAAACACTACTCTTTTTATGTTAAGATTCAAGCCCATTCCTACAGCATCACTAGCAACCAAGACATCAAATTCATTGTCGTGATCATTGAACAGAGTAGCTTGTTGCCTGCGAGTCTCTGGCGGCAAAGCACCATAGATAACACAGCATCGATGCTTTGTTTGCTTTTCAATGGCCAATTTTACCTCAAAAATTTCCCTCCTGGAGAATGCAACTACACAATCACCAGACTTAACGTTCCGAAGATCCCCTAGCAATGTCTTCGCTTCAACAACCAATGGTTTAAATCTATTATAGTGCTGTTCCACCAACTCATCTCCTGTATCTGAACAAATTTTTCGCACAAGATTCAGAACACTTGGGTCTCCACATAAATGTATTTCATCAGCCTTTAATCCGAGTAACGCCCTAGTCCACGCAAATCCTCTGCAAGGGTCGGCCATCATTTGTATCTCATCAATAACTGCAACATCATACACTTCGTCAGCGGATACCATTTCAACTGTGCAGGCAACATGATCAGAAAAGGGCACAAGTTTCTTCTCTTGTCCTGTAAGAAGACTACAATAAACACCAAGAGCATTAACCTTATCAAATACTTCCATTGCCAACAACCTGAGCGGACTACAATATACCCCTTTCTTTGCTTCCATAAACCGTTGCAAAGCATTATACGTCTTCCCACTATTAGTAGGCCCACAATGATAAATAATCTTGCGTTTCATCGCCCTTGCAAAGGGAAACCAAGTGTGAGGTTTGGTAAGATCAGCACACTCAACCATATTCCGAAACCTCTTAATCTCATTAGGGAACTGTTCAATGCAATATTCTACAAACACAGGAAACAAAAACTTATCTGCTTCATCTCCAGGTCCCAGAGAAAGCAAATAATTCGCAATATCATTCCGGCAATGCCTAATAAAAAATCCCCTAAATTTTTGCACTGCAGTTGGAAAAAATGATGCACCAATGTATATAGCCAAAGCTTGATTAGATGCCCAAGCAGACCGCGATAACCGGCCAAATATATCATGTAATAACTGCCAATCTTCCTTACATAATTCGGCATCCCTCGGCAACTCAGAGAGCTGCCTATAGATTTCTACGGGATCAACAGAAGCAACATGCTCAAATCCTTCATAATTTCTAGCGGAACTTAACTCACCATCAACATGCTCATTTAACATGTCAGAATCAACAACAGCATCTAAATCAGCAACTACACTATCATAATTATCATCAATTAAAGCATTATCGGCATTAAAATCATCCGTTTTTACCTCATTAACATCACTTCCACCGGAGGTAGAAAAGAACTTAGCACCATAGAAATGAAATTGTGGTAGAAACGGTGACGATGAATCTCGAAAACCGGAACTTGAATTCGATGACGAAGATAAACGATAAATTGAAAGAGAATCATTGTTAAAGTTAGAAAGAGGATTGGAGAGTAAAACCCTAACCTGAAAAGTGGTGTACTTGGAAGAATAGCGACGGAGAAAATGCGATAAACGGCCTCCCGCCATGAAAGAGAACTAGAAAAGCATAGATTATTTGAGTGATGAAGTTGCAGAGCGAAAATGGAACAGAAATTTTCGCAGGATGTTGAGATTTTTTTAAAGAAGGGGGGTAAAAGGAGGGAAAGGAGGAAAGAGAAAAGCGGGAAATGGAGAAATGGTGAGAGACTGAGAGTAGGGAATGATGAAATGGGGGCACGGGCACCGTTTGGCGTTTTTGTGACTGTGTTTGTGAAACCTATGTCCTATGGTGCGTGCTGGATATTGATGGCTCCAAACTCGTGCAAGCGAGGTCGGTGGTTCTAAGAACAACTGAGTTGGGGCTACCTTGGCTAGGGAGGTTAGTGAGACGGACTTTGCTAATATTCGTTTATATTTTCCTCAATTAAGAGTATTTAGGTGGAGATAAGGAAAATTTAACTGAAACACTTTTAACTAGGGAAATTCTACATGGTAGCCCCCAATTTTTAGATTTTCTACGTGGTAGCACTTCTTAAATTTTTTTATACTTGGTATCCCCGAACTTTTAGGTTTTATACATGGTAGAACTTCTCAAGTGAATTCCGCTAACTTGTCGTTAGTTTTGGCATTTATTAGTCTGACACGCAAATCGAGGCTTTTTCGACACCCAAAACGAGTAATTCTGATCATTTTTTGTTAATTTCGGCCTCTAATTGAGCCCTTAAGGGCCAAAATGCCCCGCTAAACCTAGACTGAGTAGTTTTTCTAGGCATAAAATCGAGAACTTTTCCGGAACGCAAATCGAGACGGTTTTTAACACGGGAATCGAGCTATTTCTGGTCGTTTTTTATCAATTTCAGCCTCAAATTGAGTCCTGTAGGGAAAAAATTGCCCTCCTAAACCCTAGAATGAGTAATTTTCTAGCCATGCAAACGTTTCTTTTTCTAAATCCCAAGTCGAGACGTTTTCGACACGTAAATCGAGGTATTACGGTTGTTTTGCGACAATTTCGACCTCCAATTGAGCCCTTGAGGGCCAAATTTACATGTCTAGAAATTAACAAAAAAAACAACCAAAATTACCTTGATGTACGTGCATGGAAATGTCTCAGTTTGAATGCCTACAAAAACTACTCGCCTAGGTTTAGGGGGATAATTTGGCCCTTGTGGGCCCGATTTGAATCGAGATTGTGAAAATAATCAGAAATACTCGTTTTGGGTGTTGAAAAAGTATCGATTTGCGTGTCAGACTAATAAATGTCAAAACTAACGACAACTTAACGGATTACACTTAAGAAGTGCTACCATATAGAAAACCTAAAAGTTCGGGGTTGTGGGGGTGGGGGAGGGGGTCGGGCGGGGCTACGGTGGGTGGGGTGGTGGTGGGGATAGGGTTAGGGTTTGAAGTTAGGGGGTTAGGGTTTGAAGTTAGGGGTTAGGGTTAGAAGTTAAGGGTTAGGGTTTAGTTAGGTTAATTAGGGCTAATTAGGGTTTAATTAGAGTTAAGACTAACAGAGTTAACCGCCGTTAATCATTAAGGGCATGTCGATATATTACCATAATACTGAGGGGTAACTGGTGTATTTTGAAAATTGCGAGGGTAACTCGTGAATAAACCGAAAACTCGGGGGGTACTTGGTGAAAAAACCGAAGAATTTAAGAAGTGCTACCATGTAGAAAACCTAAAAGTTGGGGGATACCATGTAGAATTTCCATTTAACTATGAGTCGTCCACTTTTAGTAATCTCAACTATGGATTATTTTAGATTAATCCCACCTATTTAATGTATCTTCCAAAAATGCACCATGTGGCTTATAACCGATTGAAGAGGTATTTTTTAAAATCTTTTTTTTGTTTAATTTCTCCTTTTGCCCTTATTCCCAGCACCTCTGCCCAACCAAGCTACCACCCCTTCATCCTCTCCTCTTCCCTTGCTACCATTAGTTCAACCACTGCAATTCTGCAAACCCCCCTTCCGATTTTTTGCAATACTTTACAATCTGGGTATAGATAGATGTCATTGGATATTCTATCAAGAATTTAAACATGACATCAATTTGTTAGTTTTCTATTCGTTTTCTTGCATCATTCATCGTCGATAATATAGTTATTGGGATTTTACGTCGATGGTGATTGTTTGAATGCTAGAACTTTATTTATATATTGAAATTTACATTCCATATATTGGCCCCTTGAATATTATTGTCAAGAGTAAGAAAGATAATACTTAAATCCACAAAGACTAACAGCTCCATATAGTGTGGTAGAGCCGTAGTCTTCAAATCCTCCATAAAAAATGGAAGATAGGGAGTAGGAAGGTCAACATCAGAAGACATATAAGCTGAAAACACACAAAAATGTAACGCCACGGAAATACATAACCTTAATCGGCAGCGGAATCATAGCTTAATCCCGTGGGTTGTGGCCCACTAATAAAATGATAGCCTAAAATGGTAATTCATCTATACATTTGCTCATCATAAAACAATACTAGTTTATCCATCATACAAAATATCCTAAGCCTCCTAGAATTATACATAGTCTCCTCAACACATCTCATTATAATAGCCATACTGCAATTGTTCTTCCATACCTAAAACATAAAACAAAACGTCATGAGCCGAGGCTCAGTAACATACTACCATAACATCGTAAAAGCATTTCACATCATTTTGTTAGCAAACAGGGAGGAGAGAAATAGTAAAACCATTTTGTAAACATAAACCATTAAATCATAATCATAAAACATTATCATCATTCTTTGTCATGTTCATCATCATAAATATTTTACTTTGGTAACTTGGCTAGTACAACAGAAGGGACGTCACCCCAAAAACATACAGAAAGGCGGCCACAACATAGGTGACACTTTCGGTGCCCACATTTTTAACAGAAGGGTGGTCACAACATATGTGACATTTGCGGTGCCCACGGAAAGGCGGTCACAACAAAGGTGACACTTTCGGTGCCCAATCATTTATCAAAAAGGCGGTCACAACAAAGGTGACTCTTGCGGTGCCCACGGGATACTGCCAAGAACTGTCTTTCACTTAAACTTTATCATGTTTCGTTTGATTTCATTTATAGATTCAACTATAAATCTCCTTATGAAATTGCAAAAATTAGTTTTTGGTATGAGTATTTTAAGTTTAAAAAAAATTAAATCTTCATTCCTTGTTTAGTCAACCGAGATATGTTTTAAAGCTTTGGAGTTCAAGTTTAGATCTTTTTTTAAGATAGATTACTAAGTCAGTATTTTGCAAGTTACGTCTCCTATGATTCAATTCTAAATCATCATTTCATGCTTAATTTTTAAGATGAGGTTAGTTAGAGTAAGTTTATAAGACTTGTGTTGATTAGTATCTAGTGGAAGAATGTGAATTAGGTTGGTAAAAGGAAAGCGTATTGAAGATGGTTCAGATGAGTTTCTTGGTCTAAAAAGATTCTATTTCTCCAATTGTTGTTGAGGTGAATTATTGTGGAGTTCAAGCTGGAGTTGGAGATCAAGTTTATAATTCTTGGAGATCATGCAAAGGTACACATTCTCCATCCACCTTATAATTACACTTGTCTGGGTAACTGCAAGTTTTATGAATTTCATGATTTTATTAAAAGAAATTAGAGTTATGACTTGAACATGTTATGAATCTATGATTATAAAGTTCAGCTTATTTGAAGGCGTGATTCTTAAGTAATAAGTTCTTTTTTTCGATTTTCAGGAGAATATGATTTAACTCCAAGTCTTTGATTATATAGATTTTAGCATTGGTTTCCTAAATTCAATTTGAGATATATTTATAAGTTTTGGCTATGAGAGATAGTTTTATTCGGAAATTTGAAGTAAGTAAAGGTTATCCAATGATATTAACTTCTGCTATACTAAGTCAGTCTTGTTCCGTATTGAAGAATATTTTGGTTCCTGAAATCTAATAGTATAAGTTAATCAATGACCCACATGTTAAGATATTATATGAAAGTTAAGAATGTCTGATTATAAGTATTTAAGTAATGTCGATATGATTCTCAATGTATTTGTAAGAGTATTATAAATCAGATATTATGAGCGATTTCGTGTGCTTTGCAATAAGTGATAGACTTAAGTCAATGAGATTAATAAGCTTATGGAACCTAATTATATTTTCGCTGCGAAATTAGTCTATATATAGATGTATGGTGTATAAATGTACCAAGAGTTTCATCTATAGAATGTTATTGAGAATCTGAGTATATTATAATAGTCAAGTGTTTCTGATTCAAGCTTGCTATGTAAATTCCGAATTATGTTCACGATACAGAAGATTTTACATATATTGGTTATCACTTTGAGGAATATGTACTTCACGTTTGGAAGGTATGAGTTTGAAAGTCTGACTATAATACAAGATTTCGGATATATCCTATTATAAGTTTTGCATGCTTGGGATTATTGGGTCATGAAAAGTTCGAGGTTAGAGATTTTAAAAGTAAACTATTATTTGGAGGTGTTAGGTATAAATTAAATTATGACTTGGAAGATTTAGCTATATGTTGGATTTATGATAATAACTGGAATTAGCCAGAAATCCTTGGGGATATTAAATGGAGTGTACATTGGTAAAGTTATAAAGTAAGCTTTCTTTTTCTGTTCTTGTGAAGAAAATAATTTTATACTTATTTAGAAGTATTTTTGGAGAATCTCCGGGATTGGGTTATATAAGATTGAAAAATCTATGGTGGCATGGTCATAGGATAAGTCGATTGTGTGAAAAGTTCTACTTTGGAATGTAAGGTGTTACCTGATAAAGTTAAGTTGGACAATTAGGGTTGTAATTTGGAAGTAAGTTTCGGAGTTTAAATGTCGTTTAGTAGATTAAAGAAATTTCTTACGAGAACTTGATGGGTTTTTAAAGCATGATGAGTCCTTAAAGCATGATGAGTAAGTAGTTGTAAATTTTGGACAACAGAAATCAAGTATAAAGAAGTGAAATCGAATATGTGAGATTTATATTAGTGATATAATCGCTCAAGAGATATGTGATGGATTGAGGGAGTAGAAAACAGTATAATAAGTCGTATAGTATATAAGTTGGGAGGAATTATATCCGAAACGGGAGTCTTCTACTATGAGTATTGGACGGGATAAATAAAAGGGTTTAGAGATACCATCCTCTAACGGAAAGAGTAGGTTAAATAATGGAAAGTGGGAGAAGTATAAATATTGGGAAATTCCCACTAGTAACCCTGTACTATGGAACATTTTCAATGGTAGACTGTTTTTTTTTAGTTTAAAAAATAACACTGAACTTAATGACTTTACAAAACTGTGACATTAATGACTTAAAAAACGTTAATTAAGCTGTTAAAGTTAATAAATCCACTAACCTTAGTTAACCTAGGGTTCACCTAATAACCTACCCTAACTAATTTAATGACTGTAGTCATTAAAGTTTTACTGACCCCCCCTCCATTTCGAAACAACTCAACTCACCCTTCCATCTTCCTTCCCCTCTTTTTCTTTACTTCAAACCCATGTCTGAACTTAAATTTTCTCCATAAATCTCTGAACTTTTTCTCCATAATTCCTCCATAATTCATCTACAAATTCCTCCTTTTCTCCAGATCCTTAAAAATTAGTTATCAAGGGTTGAATGTGCGAGGGTTGGTTTGTTGTTGCGAGGCTGCTGGTTCTTGAATGTGCAAGGGTTTGGGTAGTTTGTTGTGCGTTGACTTCCAAAGCAGTAAATTAAGGGCAATTGGACGCAATGTAAGTATAATCACATCTCAAAACTAGTAATTCAGCTACTAATATGTTGCCCTATATTATGTGCTCTGTTTTAGGGTTATTTTTGGGGGTTTAATTTGGTAATATTTTTGGTAATTTGTTGGGGGTTTTATATTATGTGCTATGTTTTAGGGTAATTTATTGTGGGTTTTATTTGGTAATTTGTGTGCCCTAATTTATGCACGATTATGTGAATCTAATTTAGGGTAATTAGTTGGTTTTTCATGAATTATGAGTTCATTGCTATATTTGTCTGAATTATGTGTTTATTTGATTTCAGCATGGACAATGTTTTACTCAAATTTCAGTACAAGGGTGTAGATGTTGATGTTATGGTTCTTGACATTGATAAGGTTATGATGATTGACTTGATCATTGAGTATTGGGAAAAAGCTAAGGATGCTAGCATTAGATGCCCTAAGAACCCTACATTTTCATATGTTTATAGGATGAAACATATTGCCATAGGGAATGACAAAGACTTAGTTGCAATGTTCAATAACCTACATGGCAAGAATGAGATTTTCATTTGGGTTGGTGAGGTAGATAAGCCCACACAGTTGGTGATTGCTGCTAGAAAGTTATGGGAATCATAAAAACAAGGGAATGACATACCTGGTAGTGCCTCACAACCTGTTATTAAGATGGATTCACCACCAGTTTCCATAGTTTCCCCTAGGAGAAGTGCAAGGTTTTTAGAGTGTCAAATTATTATGCCAGACCAAAATGATGCCAATACAAGTTCCTCACAACCTAAAGTCACTACTGTTTCACAACCTAAAGTCACTTCTGTTTCACAACCTAAAGACACTCCTTTTTCACAACCTGAACTCAGTCCTCTTTCACAACCTGAACTCACTCCTCTTTCACAACCAACTCATGTTTCATCAGATGCCACTCATGTTTTCTCACCTAGGAGAAGTATGAGGGTGATTGAGAGTCAAAATGATATTCTATTAGATAATTGTATAAACCAATGTGTTGAGGACAAATGGTATGACATTGAGCTTGATCCATTCACTGAAGAGCAACCTGTTAACACTACATGTAGAGGCTGTGGTGGAGAGAGGTAAAGGTAGAGGTAGAGGGAGAGGTAAAGGGAGATGTAGAGGGAGAGGTAGGGTCAGTGCTGAACCAAATGAACCTGAGCCTGAACTGCAGTTAATCCATAGACCCTATTCCCCTGAACTTGGTCCTCCTGAACCTAAAAGACCCCCAAAACTTCCTATTGTCAGTAAAAGAGTTCCTAGGACCACTGCTAAGAGAAAGGGTATTGAATACAATCCACCAACTGAGTGTATTGTCCCTAAGAAAAGCAAGTGTGATAGGGGAAAGAGGAAACTTATTCCACAAGAAGAAGCTAGGGATGATGAATTTGAGGATGATGGATTATCTTCTGATGATGAAGAAGAATATGCTCCTCCTCACAGTGATGATAGTGAGAGTGACAGTGAGGATAGTGAGAGTGACAACTTGGTGGATGAGGGTGATCTATCTGATAATGAGGGTGATCTATCTGATGATGAGTATGGTGCTATGGTAGATGATTTTTCTGACCCATATGATGAAACTGTATGGGATGAAGTTAAGGATGATGAGAAAGGTAATTACTTTAGCAAGTTGTATAGAAATGGAGAAGTCTATAATGATGAAGAATTTGGGAAGATTGAGATAAAACCATGGCAGCTTTTCACTAACAAGCAACACCTTAGAGATGTTGTGAGAGACTATGCAATCTAGTGTGGGTTTTCAATAGTTGTTGACAAAGCAAACAACCTTAGATGGATTGTGACATGTTCTTCTCCTAATTGTGCTTGGAGATTACATGCTTCAAGACTGCCAGATGGTTGTACATGGGCAATTAAGAGCATCCATAGTCCTGAACATATATGTGCTGGCATGGAGGTTAATAACCCAATGGTGAATGTGAAGTGGGCAGCAAGGGTCCTAATAGAGGACATTAGGGCAAATAATGATATCCCTGCTAAGTCTTTGAATAAGCTCCTTTTTAATTGATATGGTGTTGAGATGCTTAAGACTTCCATTTATAGAACTAGAGCACTTGCCGTGAGTGAGATCCATGGAGGTCATGATGTCTCATATGCATACTTACCCCAGTACTGTGATGTGATATGAGAGACAAACCCACAGTCTGCTGCATTTTGTGCATGGTCCCCTGGCCCGACCCGAGAGAGGCCTTTATGCTTTTCAAGCATATTTATTTCATTTAAAGGGGCTTTGGATGGATTATTTGCTGGGTGCAGAAGTCTTGTTGGAGTTGATGGTGCCCTTTTAAAGGGCAGTTATGGGGGTGTGCTGCTTTCTGCAGTTGCTCTTGATGACAACAATGAACTATTCCCATTTGCTTGGGCAATAGTTCAGGGTGAAGATGCTAAGAGTTGGAAGTTTTTTGTATGGCATTTGAAGAACATTTTAAAAGACAGTGGAAGAGGGGATGATTGGTGTATTATATCAGACAGGCAAAAGGTAATTAACATGTTTTATAAACTCATACATATCTGTTTCATATGTTTCTTACTTGTTTCATGTAGAAACTGATCCTGTTTGTTCTTGTAGGGTATTGACCTTGCATTGGCTGAGCTTTGGCCTAAAGATGGTAGAAGATAGTGTTGCAAGCATTTGTGCAAAAACTGGAAGAGAAAGTTTCCTGGCCCACTTATGTACAATCTATTCTGGAAGGCATGTGGAGCTTATTCTATGTTCACATTCAGGAAAGCTGTGGAGCAGCTACAAAAGACAAACCGTGCAGCTTTAGTGTGGTTGTCAAAAGTAGGAGACCAATCAACATGGTCCAAACATGCTTTCAAGCCTCACATTAAATCATATTTCAACAAAACAAGAAAGCTTATTCAGGAAATATAAAGTCCATACCAGATCAAGAACAGTGGCCAGAGTCCACTCATCCACTTATTCAGCCACCTACTTTAAAGATGGGCATTGGGAGGCCATCAAGAAACGGGAGGTTGGAGGAAGATGAGAAGAGGAAGGCAAAGAGATCAAAGACCATAAGGTGCAGCAAATGCAACACCTTTGGTCATAATGCTAGGACATGTAAGGGAGGACCCACTGGTAAAGAGAAAGTTGCAGCAGCTCTAGTCATCACAAGCAAGAAGAAACCAAACAAGGAGAAGGAAATTGGGCAATCATCTTCACAGCCTGCACCCACCATTGAGCATGGGCAATCAAGTTCCCAGCGTTCTCCAAGAAGCAAGCATGTTTCACTCACTCAACCAGCTAAAAGTGGACAATAGTATAGTATAGTCTAAGAGCTTAGCTTTTGAACAAATTGGTTTATTTAAGGAATTCTGGTTGTATTGGAGCATTCAGTTGCCTTTTTTTTTTTGCTTAGTTGAACATGTTTTTCATCTGAGTTCATGTGTTATACTTGGTTTATTTTGGGTCTCAATTGAACCATGTTGTGTACTTGGTTATTTTGGTTCTGAAGTGAACATGTTTTATATCAATCACATCTCAGTTTGGATGTATGGTGCAACACCAGAATTGGTCAAAATATTGTCTTTTATTCATATTCCATAGTTAAGTCATTACATCAGGACCTTCAGTTCATCCTTACATGAATTGAACAGCATTCATCATTACATAAAATCACCCAAATTCACCCTTACACTACTTCAACAACATAAGCACTAACAAAATGAAATACAAGATAATTGCCAATCTAAGTACACCTTTAACATAGTTGAATATTTCGTTGACTGAATCCTTCACTTGGTCAACAGTAGCATCCTCAGCAGCCCTAATTTCATGCACCCTCCCAATTGAGCCAACATTAACCTCATCACCATGCTTGGTTACATCATCTTCATTAACCCAGGAAAAATAGGAGCACAAATTGCATTTAAAGTACAACCTGCCTGGATTTTTTGCTGAATCATAAACTCGAACTTCACATTTTCGTTGGGAATGACAGTTGCAAGCCTTCATCTTCACCCACTGCACTTGTTGATTGTTCTGAGGAAAATTATGAGAGGAGCTACGTGAAGTAGCCATTGAAGATTTCTGCACAAGGGGGATAAATGGGGGAGATGAGTTTTTTGGGGTTGAAGGAGAAGATCTGCTCGCTTAAATGGAGGAAAAAGGAGCGGATTTTTTTAGAGGGAAAATGGTGGATGAGTTTTGGAGGGAGGATGAGTTAGGGTAGGTTATAAAACCCTAGGTTAACTAAGGTTAGTGGGTTTATTAACTTTAACAGCTTAATTAACGTTTTTTAAGTCATTAATGTCACGGTTTTGTAAAGTCATTAAGTTCAGTGTTATTTTTGAAACTAAAAAAAAACAGTCTACCATTGAAAATGTTCCATAGTACAGGGTTACCAGTGGGAATTTCCCATAAATATTTTGTAAAATGAGCATTGGTGATAAGCTTTAATAATAAAATAAAGGAGTCAAGATTGATATGAGCATTGAGTTCAAATATTTAAGAAATATTGTTATGAGTTATAAATGAGTTTAAGTATTTGGAGTGATAATAAAAAAAATATAAACGGATAGTTGAATAATGGTATAACTATTTATGACACGAAAAGATGAAATAAGATGTTGTTGAGTTATAATAATAATTGTAGATTATAGAATATAGTATAATATATTAATGGTTATGGAAGTATGAAGTATCGAGGCAATAAAGTCGGTAACCCAAATAACTATCTCATGATACTAAGGCTAAAGTAATGAGGTGTCAGTTCAACTATGAGGTGAAGTTTAATCATTTTAGATTCTTTGTCAATCGGCTACTAGAAGTTGGAAGTTCAAGTATGAGAGGTCTAAATAATTGAAGGAAGGGGGGATGTCAAACGCCAAATTATTTTAATGGAAGAGTTACTTGTAGTTATAATACATAAGTTCGATCTTTATGAGTTTCACCTAAATTATAGAAATATGTCCTATGAAGTTTTATATTATGAGACTCAGATAGATGTAATATGATTTATAAATCTAGAGATATGAACAACGTGGAATTTGATATTACTACATTTTGACTACTTAAAGTTTATGTAAGATTTAAGTTCTATTATGGGATTATAATCTTTCGGGAAGCTGTGTTTTGTTTAGTTCAATTATGATAATTGATAAGCTCGGAGAGTTGATACCACATTTCTCTTAAGAATCTGCATTTGAGTAGTTTTTATCAAATAAATTTTATAAAAGGTTGTTTATACTAAGTTGTTGGAAACTAGAGTATTTATCAAGCAATTTAAGTTTTGTATATAGAATGCCTAAGTGCAATTGTGTTATAAGATTCTGATATATCTGATTCGAGAATCTTGAATTTGAGTTTCGGAAATTATTGAATTACAAATTATGTTTTCGTGAGGGGAAGAAGCTGCTAGAGCAGTGATGAACAACATTTTGTATTCTGTATATTCTGTATTCTAGGGACATGTCATGAAAAGTCTTGCAAGCAGTACATAACGGAAGAGGGAGACGTCCCTTGTAAAAGTTTAGAGAATGCGCCAGGATGGCAACTCTATTCGTGTTCTCTTCCCCAGTGTAATACGATTTCTGAAAGAGAATAGAATATGTATTTGAATATTCAAGTGGTTTCGTGGAAAAGTTATTTCAAACTCTATTTATGAAGTGATGTTTTACGAGCCCAAGTTATGGAATTCATGTGCCGGTTATGGAAATGAGTTACCAAGAAACTCGTTAGGAATTTATGAAAGGAGTTAACTACGATATACTTATTGGATTAAAGGTTTTTGTATCTGAAACACATAAGTGGGAGATATTGTTATGACTTAAAGTATGTTAGAGTTGATTTCGGAAGATCGTATTAGTTCTATAAAATTCTCATGGTTCTGTCAATTGAAGTATATACTATTTACGTTATGAGATATTCGTATTATTATTTTACACAAGAAGTAACATTATTAATTGTGTTCAAGTATTTGTCATATAATTCTTTTATTATGAATTCTCTGTATCTCGATTTCAAATGTCTCGTAAGATAAACTTAAATCTGTAAATGCGTTTTAAGCCACCAAAAAGATTTTCTGGTTGGACAGTGTGTACTCAGTCTCTCTGATTTTGTTCTTTGAACCTGTCCTAGTGGGGGCAGAGTTCATTCTTAGTTATTTTGCAGGTATAATGCGCTCCAAAGAGAAAAGATTGGGATCGTAAGTTTGTGATCAGAGAGGTGTCTCATTTAACTCAAGATATGGATTATATTGTTGCTTAGAAACATATATAGATGTATTATGGTATTCATTTGGTGATTGTATTAGTTCAGCTCATGAAGTTGTATGAACTATTTTGGGTTGTTGTATTGTGGACCACTAAAGGTCCAGGATCACGTTTGAATTATGTTCCGCTGCAGGTGTCTAATTGAGGTTAATTAACGTTAACTGAGATTTTTGAATGTTAAGCGTGATTAACTAGCAACTCGGAAGTGCGGGCTGTTACACAGTATCTGGTGAAGGGGTAGTGGACTAGTGGTCACTCAAAGGCCGTCGATGGAGGTGTCTTTGGAGTCGTAAAAGGAGGGGATGACCTGGGTCATTTCTTTGGCAGGGATGGGAGGAGAGAGAAAGCTAATTTTTTTGGCAAATGAAAAAAGGAGATATTAAAAATATAATATAACCCATTAGAATGTCCCCGTGGCTCATTCATTTGCTAAATTGGTTGATTTAAGTCATCGGTTCATAATTGGAAGACAATTCTAATAGTTGGAATTATTTTGAATAACTTATAGTTGGGATTATTAAAAGCGAACGACACATAATTTGTACTATTGCAATCAATTTTTCTAAAACATTGACTTAAGAGAATGTTCCATCCCATTTCTAGTTCTTTTGTCCTTAATTTTCTCTACGTACTGGTGTGATCAATGTAAACAAGACACAACACTTCTACGTTAGTTCTTGCACTTCTTATGAAACTTAGGAATGGTTATTTTAATTTTCTTAGTTAGACTGGGGTGATTATAGGAATAGACCCGGCCTTCACTTAGAGGTGGGTTATTTTAGTTTTCTTAGTTAGGGGTGGTTACAGGAATAGACCCTTCACTTATGGCTGATTTTTGGCTTAAACACCTTTTATTTTTATTATATGTATATATATATATATAAATGTATATATATATATATATAAATGTATATATATATATATAAATGTATATATATATATATAAATGTATATATATATATATATATATATAAATGTATATATATATATATAAATGTATATATATATATATATATGTATATGTATGTATATATATATATGTACATATATACATATATATATATATATATATATATATATATATATATATGTATATGTATGTATATATATATATGTTCATATATACATATATATATATATATATATATATATATATATATATATATATATATATATATATATATATATATATATATATATATATATATGTACATATATATATATACATACATATACATATATATATATATATATATATATATATATATATATATATATATATATATATATATATATATATATATATATATATATATATATATATATATATATATATATGTATGTATATATATATATGTATATATATATATATATGTACATATATATATATGTACATATATATATATATACATATAGGGTTGGGATCCCGGTGAGAATAGGTCCATATGTGAGAACACTTTTTTATGTGAGAATGAATCTCATCCGTAGGTTTAGGCTTAATCAAGTGGCCCAAGTTTTTTCAAACAATAGAAACTAAAATAATTTTCTCTCTCCTCCAAAACAGTTGGCCCAAGCAGCTTTTTTTCTCTCTCTCATGGGTTCATCTCTCTCTCACTCACGTTCATCTCTCTCCTCCTAGAAACCTCCATTCTTGAACTTGCTTGCTAAATTCATCCAAATTTCTTGCTACATTCATGCATATTGCTTCATAAGATCACATTATTTTCACAATTTAGCAAAATAAATGCAATTTGTAGACAAAAAAATTTCGAGATTTTTTCTTCGAAATTGCAAGTTGAAGTAACAAATGAATCCAAGCGAAGAACAAGCAATTTCTATAGAAAAGACCTATGAAAGAAGAAGGTAAGTAATTATCAAATAATTTTGAGATATTTTTGGTATTTTCAGTTGATTTTTGCGTTATTTTTTTTTCCGAAAATGCTGTAAAAATGGTGAAGGCGATGCAAATGTTTCTAGATCTAATACTCTCCTTGAAGGACGAGATTCTACAAATTCGTAAGATATCTTCGAATTTTTGACAAGTAAAACCTAAATTGAAAATTTTGTTTGAAAGATCTATTTATATGTTTCGTGAAATGCTATGTGTTAATGTGGTGCATATTTCTGAATTTTTTGTATCTTGAGATGTTTTAATCTGTTGTAGAGTTGTGATTGTAGTGCTGAACGTTTAGGTAGCTTGTTCCAAGCTTGTGGAATTGCTGTCGTTTATGCTACAGAAATTGCTCCAAACATCCGAGGACTCATGAAACACTTTATTTCATATATTACATAGATAACATGTGATGCTTATATATGTGATGCTTTGTGAGAGGCAATGTCCCGCTTATATATGTGATGCTTTGTGAGAGGCAATTTCCGGACAAAGTGTTTCCCTTTTTGTTGGTCCTTGAAGTGCTAATTGAACATCTAATGCCACATCATAGCTTTGTGAAATAATAAATCCACAAAACGAGAATTTGGATAGGCCGAAAGAGACTTCTTGTTAAGCAATAGTTAGTTAGTTACTATGTGATTTAGTTTGTTCCTTTTATTTTAGTAGTAGCTTTTTGTTGGTCCTTGAAGTGCTAATTGAACATCTAATGTATGACTCTTCTCTACAGTTCTGTTTGATATATTGGCATTGCCTCTTTAACATCATTAGACAATAAAGTTATGATTAGGCCTCTTTTACGTTGACATGTCGGTAATAGGATCCAATTTGGTCCCTAGAAAAATAAAATAAACTCGATCGAAGCTTTAGTTATTGCTACTTTTATTTTCCATATGGTTCATTTTATTTTGCAACCGTTGTGATGCAGTGATGATGCTACTCCTCATTTTTGGAAAGTTTGTTGTTAATTCAGTAAGGGTGACTCTACTGAGAGCATTGTGTCTCCTATGTCATGTGTTGGAGATGGTAGTGTTGTTAAACTATCTAGAACACACCATTAAACTATCTAGAACATAAGATAAAATATTTAGAACATAAAATAAAGTATTTAGAACACAACCTTACCTTCATAAATCGCGATTGACTTGTTTAGAACACCGACAAATTTGTTATTTTGATGTTTTTGAGAGTTGGTCGTTGGATGCGGTGCTCTTTTATCCACCGCAAAAGTAACATTGTTCGTGCAAGAACATGACTTATTTATCCTGCTCATGTTAGATGGTTTATCGAAGTAATAAGCGGTACTAGTACCATCATATGAAGAGCACTTGAAAGAATTTGAGTGGTGATAGATGGAGTTGCAATTAGCACAACCATAGTATAACTTTATTATATTCTTGATCATGTCTAGCTTTAAGTTAGAAAGCAACCTTAGAACACTTGTATCATTCATATAACAACATTTGAACATGATATCATTTTCATAAAAAACTGAAGCAAATGTTATGATCACTTGAATTACAATAATAATAGTAATGCTATGGACCATAATTGTGTGGATATCTTATCATGTTTAATCCATGAAATGCTCTGTGTTATTGGTTGCAAATTTCTAAAAATTGTGAACTAATTTTAGGAGATCTTCTATGTTCTAAGTAGTATAGTAATATGTTATAAAATTTTGAAACAAGGAGAATACCGAGAATAAAGGCGTGAAAGAAATGCAAGAAAAGTCAATTGGTAGTCCAATTGTGGAAAAGAGTCTTCTAGATCGAGATAAATTCGGAATGTATCCATGAAAATGTTTACGGGTTATTTTCTATATAATTCCTCATTTGAATTAATTTTATCTTTTGAATTTTTCTCAATATTTTGAAATATAATAGTTAATTTTATTTTGATATCGATGGTATCATGTTCGAGATAACTTTCTCATGTGTTGTTATTTTCTACAAGATTGATATTAGGCAAAAGTTTAATTGAAGTCGCAATATGAAACAATTAGAACATGCAATTAAAATTTTAGAACACATCATTAAACTATTTAGAACATAAGACAAAATATTTAGAACATAAGATAAAGTATTTAGAACACATTACTTTCATAAATTGCGATTGACTCTACTTGTTTAGAACACCGACATATAATAGTTAATTTTATTTTAATGTTCGAAAAAGTTACTCATGTGTAAATGTGTTCTTTTTTCTACAAGATTGATATTAGGCAAAAGTTTCATTGAAGTCACAATATGGAACAATTAGAACATGCAATTAAAATTTTTAGAACACACCATTAAACTATTTAGAACATAAGATAAAGTATTTAGAACACAACCCTACCTTCATAAATCGCAATTGACTTGCTTAGAACACCAATAGAATTTGGACTATCATAACAACATTTATTATTTTGTTATAAGAGTACCTCATCTTACTATTTTGAAACCTAATATGCATTCTAAATACTTTTTTATTTAACCCATGTTATAGTGAAGAGGGAAATGACCAAGTTGATGATCCAAGTATAACACAAAAAGATGGGACGAAGACACAAACAATCCTACTAAACAAGAAGTCAACTATCTTGCTATATTGATTTGTGTTCTAAAAATGACTATGTTATGTTACGGAAATGGCTATCTAATGTTACGAAAAAATGTTTTTGTGGTTTGAAAATGACTATCAAATGTTCTTAAAATGTTTATTTGTTGTTACGAAAATGTGTTAGGGATGATGATAACAAAGCGGTTGATAAGGATCTTGGCGAAGTGCCCATTATTGAAAAGATCTTGGAAAAGAAAGATACTCATATGTAATATTTTATATCGAGATCTTATTTCATATTTTATTTATATGAGACTAGTAATAGTTTGTAACATTAATTATAATAATAATAATGACATAAGATTTGCCAAATCATTATCTATTCTAAATTATATTTTTATTGAACTCATGTCTTAGTGATGAGGGAGTTGAGAAAGTTGACGATCCAAGTGTAACGCAAAAAGGTGGGAATGAAGACACCAACAAACTTGTTGAATAGTAAGACAACTAACTTGTTGCTATATTGGTTTATGTTACGAAAATGACTATGTTATGTTCTACAAATGTCTATCTAGTGTTACGAAAATGTTTATTTATTGTCATTAATATCATAATTTTCCCCTCGTGTTCTAATATACATTACGAATATATTTCTATTGAACCCATGTGTTAGTGATAAGGGACATGAGAAAGTTGATGCTCCAATTATAACACAAAAAGATGGGAATGAAGACATGAACAATCTTGTTGAACAAGTAAGACAACTAACTTTTTGCTATATGTCTATATCATGTTACGAAAATATCTATATTATGTTCTAAAGATGTTTATGTTATGTTCTAAAGATGTTTATCTTATGTTTTAGAAATATATATATTATGTAATGAAAACGTCTATGTTGTGTTCTAAAGATGTTATGAAATTGTCTATATTATTTTCTGAAAATTATACTTAATAAACTATTTTTCATATGTTCTAGGAGCTGGCGATGAAGATATAGTTATGAAGGAAGAAACGAGAAGAGCAAAAACTGTTCTAAAGGATTTGGGTAAAAAAGAAGACAAAAAATTCAACAAGTGGATATTCAAAAGAAAAAACAAAAGATAATACTTGATGAATGCGAAGAAGATGATGTCATTGAGGTGGATAAAGACTTCAATGAAGTGGTGAGTGGAAAACCACTTAACCAAAGGATTCCACCAAAGCAATTCATGGCCATACTTAAGGATATTCCATCCGAGCATAAGGAAGCTATTAGGAGAATAGGATTTGGAGGCTTCTCGGATTTGGATTTAGATGCTCATAAATCCATATTTGCTAACCAATTAGTAAGAAGCTTTGATCTTGATCGAGTTTCTTTGGTTCTTAGCAAAAAACAAGAAATTGATTTCCGGAGGACATACACTTAGTTTATGGGTTGCCTATGGGAGGTAGAGAAATAGAGGAGCCAAAAAATGAAGAAGAAGAAGATTGGAATTTTATTTTTGCATAATTGGAGAGGGTTGTTTGCTTTGAGGTGTGGAAGTCCATTACGGTCCATGGTGATAGGCGAGATTGAGAGATTAATACAAGAACCGGTTTGTGATGAGTTCTTATGGCATTTTATCATATGTGCGGTTAATTGTTGTATTCGTTCCACAACGAATCCATCATTGAATTACAAGTTTTTGTATAGTTGCATGGATACAAGCAAAATTCATGAGCTAGATTGGTGCGCATTCACCTACAAACACTTGAAGGATTACTGCAATGGAGTGGCAAGAAGGCAATGCTTATTTCACTGGTCCACTTCCTTTCCTCTTGGTAAGTTGTATAATGTTTCACAATATTTTAATTTTTTTTAACCTTTAGTATTCCACAATTGTTTATACATTACTTTTGATTATACTTTGTTTATGATATTTGGTTTCACAAAGTTATACATATTATTCATTGTAAGTTCTTAATGTTTGTAGAACAATTGTTTATGATTTTTATCATAATGTTACAATTTTAGAGTATATGGAACTTTTTATTATGTTACGAATAGTTCTATGTTAATCTTTGATAAATAACGATTTGTTATTTTGATCGCCTACGGATTTGTTTATGATATTTGGTTTCACAAAGCAAATGATCAATGAAAGAATGAAGATTGAACTTAAGAGAGGTTTTGGAAAGGGATTGGTGCTTGATAGGATCAAATTTGAAGAAATGCCAAAGAAGAAAGAACATGGAAAAGATGTAAAGGATGTTGGAACATCATCATCTCCAAGTGATGTAATGGTATTCACCTTATACTCTAATCTGAATATTTATATATTATGTTCTGAATAGTTCTATGTTATTTTTTTATAAATACTTTGATGTAATGGTACTCACCTTACACTCTAATCTGAATATTTTTATATTATGATATGTAAATATCTATGATATGTTCTAAAAATGTTATCTTAAAAATGCTTCTTATGTTATGAAAATCTGATATAATGTTCTAAAAGATTCTTCTTGTGTTCCGAAATTCTCTATGATATGTTCTAAAAATGGGATACGATGTTCTGAAAAATGGTCCTTTAAAAATGTTTATGATATGATGTTCTGAAAAATGTTTGCAATGTTCTGAAAAATGTTTCTTATGTTACGAAAATGTCTATAATATGTTATGAAATTTGGAAATTTGGAAATTTGGCCAAGACTTTGGCATCCAATGTGAATGATATGTATGCCATGTTGATGATTTTTTTGGAACAAGAAACATATAGCTAAATATGTAGAACTTAGATTTGATATTCATAACATATGATATACATTTTAGAACATTAGTTGTAGTAGTTTAGAACATTACTTGTAGTAGTTTAGAACATTACTTGTAGTAGTTTAGAACATTACTTGTAGTAGTTTAGAACATTAATAGTAGTAGTTTAGAACATAGGGATTGAGTTTTAGAATTAAATGACATGTTTTTTTAGGTAAAATGGTCCTTATGTGGGAAAAAATGTTACGAAAAATGTTTGCAATGTTCTAAAAAATGTTTCTTATGTTACGAAAATGTCTATAATATGTTATGAAAATGAGATATATTCAAAAAAAATATTTCTTATGTTCTAAAAATGTGTTTAAAACAATTTATTATGTTTATGATTATTCTACTTTTTGGCATTAAGGGTTTTCTAGACAAGTTTGGAAATTTGGCCAAGACTTTGGCATCCAATGTGAATGAGATGTATGCCATGTTAGATAGAGCATATAACATATTTGGAGAGAATGAAACAAGTGACCAAATGCATAATCTCATTCAAAACATTTGGAACAAATACACACCTGAAAAAGGAAGAACAACATTTGAATGAGTTACATCCAAATGGGAAGAACAAGAGTCCTTCAATTCTAAGTCAAGACCAACATTTGTTTGATGAATCCGCATTTATTGCTTTGAGTTGGATGAGGTGATGGCGAAAGCATGGGATAAATGTCAATCTAAGAAGACAATGAAGAAGAGTATGCTTGAAGCTAGTCCACCGAGTTTTGCGTTACTTTCACGGTCGCCCCCCATCCTTGAAGTTCCTACTAATGCTCCCTCTTCTTCTAGTGCAAGCAAAGAGAATGTTGTTGGAGATAACTTGGAATTGACTACTAGATCCCCAACTTCTTCGAGAGGATTTGCAAGGCATATGGAAAACTCCAACTCAACCAAAACTTGACAAAGGGTAATAAACTAACAAAGAATTTTAATACTATGCTCCCTCTTTATTTTGTGAATTTCTAGTTGAGAATATATGCTTATTTGTGACAATTTTTTTGTCTTTCCATAGGGAAGAAAAAAAGAAAGAACAAGATAAGAGAGCAAAGAGATGCCCTAAAAATATTCCACAATACTTGCGATCACCATTCATGGTAGAGTTTGACAAGATCTTCAAAAGAGTTGATATTGCTAAAAGAAGAATGGCGGACTATGCTTTTGCGGAAGGAACACAAGAGTAATTACTCATACTCCCTCTTGTTTAATAATAATTAGCGATATTTTTGGTATTATAATTATTATTTTTTGAACAAATTCGAGTGAAATTTTGTACAATGATAAACAAACTACAATCACGAGGAAAGAGATAGCAAGT
Source organism: Beta corolliflora (assembly GCA_947648045.1). Classification (NCBI taxonomy): domain Eukaryota; kingdom Viridiplantae; phylum Streptophyta; class Magnoliopsida; order Caryophyllales; family Amaranthaceae; genus Beta; species Beta corolliflora. Next base: position 57,207 of record CANSZD010001077.1, on the reverse strand, counting down.
CTTGTTGGGAACAATCTTCTATTCAACAACATCATTGATGCTTGGTCACTTATTCTCGGTGTTGAAAATAGAAGAAGAACTCCAGGGTTCAACCAATAGATTTTCTTCACAACGAGCCATATGTAAGTACATTATATTCTAGAACAACTAGATTTACATATCGAACATGTTGTATATATTTTAGAACATAGAGATTGAGTTTTAGTATTCAATGACATGTTTTTTAGGTAATATGATTATTCGTTACGTTGATGATTACTTAGATTTGATATTCATAACATATTATATATACATTTTAGAACATTAGTTGTAGTAGTTTAGAATATTACTAGTAGTTTTAGTATTCAATGACATGTTTTTAGGTAATATAATTATTATTTACTTTGATATATTTTTTTAAACATGAAATTTACGTAGAAACATATAGCTAAATATGTAAAACTTAGGTTTGATATTCGAACATATGATATACATTTTAGAACATTACTAGTTGTAGTTTAGAACATTACTAGTTGTAGTTTAGAACATTACTAGTTGCATGATTCATTTGCTCTTAGAATATTATCACTCAATTCTTGAACATTATACATAATGCTTAAAATTTAAAATGAAACATTATTTTAATTTGATTTCGATTATTTTATGTACGGATAAATACTTTCCTTCAACTGCTACATTTGAAGATAGAATTCTGCATTGCTAAAAAGGTTGAACGAAGAGATGGAGCACGCCAATGTCCCCAGTATCCCAAATGATTGATCTTGTAAGTTCTTGAAATGAAATATGTTTGCGAGTGATTATGTTACATGTCAACTAATAACACAATTATTTATGTGAAAATTCTATCATTAAGTATTTTTTCCAATAGTAGCGTCGAGCACTACTATTTGCTTTGCGTCAACTCACTCGATAGCACAATCGACTTGATAGATAACAAAATACTTCAACCCGGCATCTCCTTTCGGAAGAAATACAAGAATGACCCTAAGACTATGGTAACATATTTTTATACATAATCATACAATCTTCAACTTATATAGGCCATCTACTAATGGGTTTATATCTTTTCAAGTGAGGGGATATGCAAGATTTTTTCATCAAACAGTTCTCGGAAAGGATTGCATAAGTGGTTTCAAAACAAGAACATTAAAGATGAAATGGAGGAGTAATTCAAATGACCATGATTGTGGAGTATTTGTACTTAAGCACATGGAGACATATCATGGGGAAAAAGATGAAAAGTGGGAAAGTGGCTTGGAAAAGGATAATGTGAGTACTAATTTTCAACTCTTTTTTTTATAATATTAGTATAGTTATTTTTGTTTCTAATATTTGAATATGTTTCATTGTAGACTCGATCGAGTTGAAGAGATTGAGGGTAGAATATTGTGGGAAGATTCTTGCACACAAGAGAAATGAAGAACATCACGTTTTGATTTCAAAGTCAAAGGAATGGGCAAAACTCCATCAAATATAATGTTATCAATGTAATAGTTTAGAACATTACTAGTAGTAATTTAGAACATTACTAGTAGTAGTTTAGAACATAGGGATTGAGTTTTAGAATTCAATATCTTTTAGGTAATATGACTATTATTTTACTTTGATGATTTGCTTTAATCCATGATGGTTTATTAATTTTATATGAACATTGTTGTTTTCTAAATAGAAAGAAAATCAAATCACAAATTTGTTTTTAGAATACAACAAAAATTATTTAGAACAAAATTAATATAGGAAAAAATGATGTAATAAAACATGTCAAAAATTAATAATGAATCGAAACAAGTTTTTTGGGTAATATGATTATTATTTACTATAATGGTTTTGTTGGAAAATATTAAATTTCTTTAGAAACCTATAGCTAAATATGTACAACTTTTTGATATTCAAAACATATGATATACATTTTAGAACATTACTAGTAATAGTTTAGAACATTACTAGTGTTAGTTTAGAACATTACTAGTGGTAGTTTAGAACATAGGAATTGAGTTTTAAAATTCAATATGTTTTTAAGGTAATATAATAATTATTATTTACTTTAATGAATTTTTTTGGGAACATATGAAATTTCTTTAGAAACCTATAGCTATATATATACAACTTAGGTTTGATATTCGGAACATATGATATACATTTTAGAACATTACTAGTAATAGTTTAGAACATTACTAGTGGTAGTTTAGAACATTACTAGTGGTAGTTTAGAACATAGGGATTGAGTTTTAAAATTCAATATGTTTTTAAGGTAATATAATTATAATTTACTTTAATGATTTTTTTTTGGAACATATGAAATTTCTTTAGAAACCTATAGCTAAATATGTACAACTTAGGTTTGATATTTAGAACATATGATTTCCCATAAAACATAGAAATATATTCTAAACTTAAGTTGGCTCATTATTTCCCATTGCTTTGAGAAATGTTTTAAACAACCACTCAAAAGATACTATATCCTCCTTAGCAATGAAACCAGCACCAAAGGAAACGCATCTTTTATGGTGATCAACTCCCGTAAAAGGTCCAAAAATCATGTTATACCTGATAAGAACACAACAAATACAAGTAAGAACACATAAAGACATATCTTGAACAAATGAAAAACTATTAGTATACAAGAAGTACAAATCGAGAACATATAAAGAGTTAGGTTTGATATTCATAACATTAATAGTAGTAGTTTAGAACATTACTAGTAGTAGTTTAGAACATTATTTGTACTAATTTAGAACATTACTAGTAGTAGTTTAGAACATAGGGATTTAGTTTGAATTTAATGACATGTTTTTTAGGTAATATGATTATTATTTACTTTCATGATTATTTTTTAAACATATGAAATTTCTTTAGAAACATATAGCTAATATGTAGAACTTAGGTTTTATATTCAGAACATATATATTTTAGAACATTAATAATACTAGTTTAGAACGTTACTAGTTATAGTTTAGAACATTACTAGTTGTAGTTTAGAACATTACTAGTAGTAGTTTAGAACATGATTCATTTGCTCTTAGAACATTAAAATGAAGATTTCAAAACATAACAAGTAAATATATGAAATATAGTAGCATATTATTTAAAATATAAATTTTACCATGTCATACCTATTTGTTTGGAATGTGGTATCAAAAGAGAGCATGTCCCCCAAAGAGAGCATAATTCTTTCTACAAATTGGATCCGCCCAAAAAGCTCTACAAAGACAATCTTCTTGATCAACCTCATAGTCAAAGAAAAATGCACTCCATAACAACTTCTTCATTTTGAAGTTATCCACAAACATTTGAGCATCGACCCTTGAATATATGCCTTTAAATCTCTTGAAAAGTTTTTGAAATCTTGTTTAGAAGCCCCTACATTTTCATACCCACCAACATATTCCTTCATAATTCTATAAGTTTTCACGGCACCAATGTTCACCTACATCATAAAAAGAAAAATTTGCAACATGAATATATACAATTATAGAAGGCAGATTACACCAAAGAACATTGACATAATTCACACACCTTTGAATTATCAACAATCATCTTCTTGTGTAGAATGTTCATTTTCCTCCCTTCTTTTTGAAATTCATTACAACTTGGAGTGTAAAGAGGATGATTATGAGCCTCTCGAAATATTGTAACAATATAACTTCCACCATTACAATATTTCAAAACCATTTGAGCATTGCAACCAACACGAGTGATCAACCTTCTTCTACTAGTTTTAACTTCCTTAGTTTCATCCTCTTTACTCTTGGAAACATCATCAACCTTTAACTTTCGTTTCTCCTTATAACCGGCTTTATTGCATAGAATATATTGAAAAGCCACAACATTCTCTTTTTTCTTTTTGGTAATGGTTGATTTCCTAGTATTAAAACCAAGAATACCGCATATGCTTTATAGAAAGCTAAACCCTCATCAATACTAGAAAATTTCATCCCTATAGAAGGTATCAACTCATTGGGGCAACAAGGAATCCACAATCTCGTCCCTCCCGGGTTTTAACATGGGAACTACTTGAGGAGTACGACACATATTTGCATTCGAAGAAGTTGTTGCTTTGCAAAGAAACATAGATAATATTTCAGAACATATCTATTTACTATACATATCATATAATTATTAAAATAATAATACCCTTAACGTAAAATGATCTTATATAAGTAATAAAGAAAATGATCTTAAATACTATGAATGATCATTAAGAAGAATTTTTAAATATGTTTAACTATCATTTATAAGATAACAATTAAATATTGTAAAACATAACAAATGAAATAAGGAATTTCACCGATTCAATATCTTGGTTAAGGCGATATTAGGTCGCATATCATACTCAACCAAAGGTTGAATTACGAGAACCGATTGATCACTATTCACAACTACATCTACAAGTACATATGAATTTAAGTTCGAAACACATACAATACATATTTAGAACATAAGCAATCAAAGTTTAGAACATGAGGAACGAAAATTTAGAACATTACAACCGACATATCAATTAGTAAAAAATAAACCCGATTCAAGAACCGATGAAGAAGATCCAACTTCCATATACGAAAGAAAACATGAAATCGAAAAAAATCTTGAAAAAAAAACAAATAGGTAAAGCGGATTTTAAAGTTTGAGCACCACTATAATCTTGAGAAGAACAAGAAGAAATTAATGATGCAAGATTAAGTACAAACAAAAATAGAAAAAGAAAAT
>CANSZD010001077.1:0-47500 GCA_947648045.1 Beta corolliflora | reverse complement strand
CTATCAAAGGAGAATCATCCCCACTAATTCATGTGGTCTTTGCAACCTACAAAATGAGACACCTGATCATCTGTTTGTTCAATGTCATAATATTCAACAACTTTGGCAATAGAAAGATACAAGAAAATGGATACAAGGTCAACCAACTAATAATTCTCCTATTCTTATTGCTCTCAGAAGATTCGAGCTGGAAAAAAATTACCCTCAAAATTTGTATTCCTCATTTGGAGTATTCGGAAGGAACGAAATGACATCATCTTCAAAAATGATAAATTGAATATTCATTGTGTCCTTCATAAAGCAAAGTTCTATCATGTTGAATAGTTGTTGCATAATAATATTGATCACTACCATTCCTTAGGTTCCCCTTTCCATCTCTCCACCACTCGTCAGATTCATCATCCTCCATCTTCTCCCATTCTAGTTGCTTGGGAGCCACCTCCCATCAATTCTTTCAAGCTCAACTTCGACGGTTCGGTTCACTCCCCTTCTGCTGCAGCGGGAGTACTCATCTGCAACCACCTAGGAGAACTCTACAAAGCCGTTACATATAATATGGGTAACACTCATGTTTTTATTGCTGAGGCCACTACTCTTGATCAAGGCATTATACTAGTGCTGGAGCTAAACATTAAAAATCTTTATATTGAAGGTCACAATCTACTAGTTATCAATTCAGTTAAAGGTTGCTGGAATCCTCCGTGGCCGATAGCTCAAATTGTGCAAGATATTAAAATTCTCCTCAACTCTTTTGACACTTGGAACATCAGGCACATTTACCGGGAAGCAAACAAAGCTGCAGATTGGGTTGCTAACGTCAGGCACTTAGTTACTTCTAGTTTTCCTATAGATGCTTGTAGTAATTCAAAATTACATACTATCCTTGTAAACGATGCTTTAGGAGTTCCCAAAATCTTGCTTTGTAAGCCAAAACCTGTTAGTTTAGGTAACTTATTAAGATAAGTAATTATGATCAATCTTTGCCCAGATTAGATCAATCTTTGCCAAAATCTGTCTCTATTAAGTATGGAATTTTTACTTTTTAGACTAATTATTCGAAAATCATAGGTGTATATAATATTTCGGACATTAACTCGGATATACCCGAAATTTTCATCCAGCTTTTTCACCCATTAGTAATCATATTTTCATGTCCCCAATATCTCTCGAATATCTACACTTTCTATTCCTTTTTCTGAAACTTATTTCACCTTTATATATGGGTTCGATAATCTTATCTGATATCATCAACATAACTAAGTCAATTACTTGTGCGGGAAAGGTTGGAAATAATTGCTCCAATCAGTCCCATTTAAATGAGAAACTGTGTCTTTGCTATCTTTATTTTTTTCACATACGTATTGGGTTTTTTCTATCTGGGAGATTCTATATTTCTATGATATTGATTAAATCTGTTTTGGTTGAGAAACGGTTGACGGTCTTAAGAAGAGTCCGTCAAGGATTGGAGTTGGCGTCCGCTGGTGAATAACTGCACATGAAGCAAACGTGAACTACCCTCGGGGGGGATGCGAGGAAACCCCCTCCGACGCTCAAGTCAACACGTGTCCAAATAGGATTTAGGATTTAGGTCCAAGTTTCTTAACGACCCTGCTACTCCTGAAGAGCAGAACTTGACTAGGAAGTATCTGTCCGCTAGTCAGACTAGTGACATGCAGACGCTTAGGGAACTTAGGCATCAAATTCTTGCTAGACGTTCCGTTAGGAATCCTCCAGCCGATGCTGTTCCCGGCCTTGATGTAGCCCCTCTTAGAGAGCACGCCTGGTTGGATAGTTTGGCGGATGCTGTGGTTGAGGTAACGACCGATTTTTACGACCGTTTATAGGAATCTGCGGCTCCTAACCCTCCTATTATAGATTTAGGTGACGACAGCGATTCCATTGCTACCGTTATGGTTCGCCAGGAAACCGTTTACCAGCGTCGATCCGTTCCTGCGAGTCTTGTTGTTCGCGTCACTAAGGATGCTACTGATTCTGTGGCTGCGAATATTGGAACCAGTGTGCCTTTGTCGGCGCATGTGATTGGGGAGAGTTCCCGTGCTGCTGAAAGGTGGGTCGACGACTCCAATGAGATGGAGGAAGAGGTCATAACCGGACCGGGCTCTGACGCTCTATGGTTGCCTGGGGACTTTAGTGCCGGTCCTCTCAGTGTGGAAATTGATAAGTTGTGGCGTCAGGACGCCCTTGATCTTGCGTATCCAAGAGTTGCTCGGGATTTATATAATTTTCCCGAGGGTTACCGGTTAGTAGTTCCGCCAGTGGGAGCTATTGTGACGGAGTGTCCTCCCGGGAGCTATTGTGACGGAGTGTCCTCCCGGCCACGTGGCCGTGTATACTCATCATTTTGAGTTCGGCCTCCGCTTTCCTCTGGACTCTTTTTTGGTGAAGATTTTAGATGCTTTGAATGTATGCTTGGCTCAACTAACTCCTTTGGCGGTCGGAATTTGATCGCGTACATCTGGACTGTGCGTTTTTTGGAATTTCCACAAACGTTAAACTTGTTCCGCCATATCCACTGGCTGAAGAAGAATGGATCTTCTAGGCAGGCAGGTTGGTGGTCGCTTACTACGACCGACAAGAAATTGACTGTCCAGCCCAAGATGACTGGTTTAAAGGGTTGGCAGGATGCCTTCTTTTGGTTACAAGTCCCCGAGGATTATCCCGTGCGCCGTCACTTTACCGAGCCACGTCCTCGCATGGAGCATTTGCCCACAGTTCCGTTAACTGGGGAAGAACTAATGGCCTTCGATTTTTTTGATACTGAAGACTATTTAGTCACTTATGAGGACGGGAAGGAGGCTAGGGTTAAGGAGCCCAAATACTGGCTTCCTCACTCCAAGTACATCCTGGGGAACCAACCTCTGTCCGCCATGCTGCTCTGTCCCACCCATGAAAATGGTAAGTGTTGTTATCGGACTGGTCCACCTGATGATAATAATAATTAATTAAAATTTTTTTACTGCTTCTTGTCGTTTGCAGGCTTCGACCATCTTGATCTCGGCGCACTTTGCGTTGACGAGAACCTCCAGCCGCTAGCCCATTTGCCGCCTGCTCCCACTTACGAGTACGAGACCATGCACGGCAACACCAACGGTCGCTGAGGGGGAAATCGTAACGGCCCCCAGATCATTCTCCGTGATCGCGGCGGTGTGACGGTTGGTCGCACTTCTGCTCCTGCTCGAGGTGTCGTTAACATTGTAACCGATTCTGGCGGCCTGTCTTCTCCTGCCGTCCTTCTCAGGCCCTCTACTTCCCGGCCTGTCGCCAGAGGTGGTGGTGGGAATAGGAGGCGGACCCGAGAGCAAGTTGCGGCAGATACGTCTGCCAGCAAAAGACAAGTTGTGGCATATCCTGCTACTTCTTCCCCCACCAATGAGGTTATTCGGGTGCAGGATTTGGACGTGAATGCTCCTTCAGAGGGCCAAGAGCGTAATGAGGCCGCGACAACTGGGCAAGACTATGTTAGCGGCGCTACTTGGCTGTCAGGTTCTTATTCTTCCATCCGCGAGAAGATTCGGGAGCTGATTACAATGCCGAGTTTTCTGTCCAACTTATCTCCCGGTATTTTCTCTCGGTACCATGAGTGGATCGAGAAGAAAGAGGTGCCGCTAAGTGATGCTGTGGCGGCCTCTTTTGCTCGCCGGCCTGTTGTTTCCGGCAAGAACTATCAACTTGACTGGGACGTCAGGGAAGATGAGTCGATGTATGCCGACATCCCTGAGAACGGTGGCATTCTTGCTTACCGTATTTTGAAGGGCATGCAGCTGCCATTGGACAGGCCGACAGGATCCTTGACGACTCCTGCTGCTAGGCTGGCTCATGACCAGCTTGTGGTACGCTTCTTCCCTTGCTATATGTATATTACATATATATGTATATATATATATACATATACATATATATATATATATACATATATACATATATACATATACATATATATATGTATATATGTATATATATACATATATGTATATATATATATACTCTTGAAATCATTATGTTGCCTTTTAACATGCTTCTCTTCTTTTTGCAGGCCAACAATGTTGCTCTGGAACTTATTGTGCAGTATGTTGAGTACCGGAGGTTGGCGGACAGCTACAAGCAGTCTCTTGAGACTTGTCAGGATCTGCTTAAGGAATCTGAAGGGAAGCTGGCGGCCAAGACTGAGGCCCTGAAGCCGCTAGAGGATGAGCTGATAACTATGAGGGTGCGAGCAGCCGATCTGGAGGAAACTGAGGCCAACTTTGAGGTGTTGACGAAAAATCTCGATGCTGCTCGTGAAGAGAAGGAGATTGCCGTCTTGGATGCCGCGGCTGAGGCAGAGGCGAGGGGGGTCGCTAAGACTGTTGCTGAATTTAAGCAATCCGATGAGTTCGTGTCGGCCCTTCACAAGCGGTATGATGGTGGATAAGCAGCCGCCATGAGATGTGTGTGCAAGTCCATTCCAGGATTTGACTGGAACATCATTGAAGATGCTCATGCTGACGGCCAACATCTCACGCCTATAGAGGGAGATCCGAAATTTGCCGATGAGGACGCCATAGTGGATGCGGATCCCCGGGACCTTGCAGAACAGACAAATCATGATGTCCCTACCTCTTAAAGTTTTTGGCGGCCTTCTCTCTGCTCTTCCTGCTCTTTCAATAGCCTGTAGTTTGTAATCTTTTGAATATTTTAGCTTAACACTCTGTTCGGCCCATTTAGGCGTTTGTAAACCATGACTTTACATTTTACTTTACAAGTACTTGACTCCAACTGAAAGCCTTTATATTGGCCGCCATCTTTTTCTACTGTAGTTGGCCACCAAGCCAGTAGCTTTTAATTTATGGACGAGTACTTTTGCATTTTGGTTATATCTTGTTTTGCTAATGTTTTAATCCTCGTATGATCGTTGCATAACCGTTAGCATTTTCAATCTATTAATATGCTTTGACTATCGTCCGGTCTACCATATGACCGTTAACGCACTTTTGAGCCTGTCATATGACTTTTGTTTTATGCTAGGTCTGTCATATGACCGTTAACGCACTTTGAGCGTGTCATATGGCTTTTGTTTTGTGCTAGGTCTGTCATATGACCGTTAACGCACTTTGAGCCTGTCATATGGCTTTTGTTTTGTGCTAGGTCTGTCATATGACCGTTAACGCACTTTGAGCCTATCATATGGCTTTTGTTTTGTGCTAGGTCTGTCATATGACCGTTAACGCACTTTGAGCCTGTCATATGGCTTTTGTTTTGTGCTAGGTCTGTCATATGACCGTTAACGCACTTTGAGCCTGTCATGTGGCTTTTGTTACGTTTATGCTTGTTATATGGTCGCTAATATTCATGAAAATAATAATTCGACTGAACTGCTAGCGGAAGTTTGTATTATTTATGTAAGGAAAAGTGGCTCTCGGCCTATTACATTATGTAAATCAGGCATAGTATTTCTTTAGGACGCTAGCGTTCCAACAATTCTTAAGCTCCTTGTCGTCCATGCCTTTTAGAATGAAAGAACCGGGAGCAAGCTTCTTGGCTACGATGTAAGGACCTTCCCAATTAGCAGTCAGCTTTCCTTCATTATGCGCCTTGCCAGTGGCTGCTGTTCAGCGAAGGACTAGGTCGCCAACATCTAACGGCCTCTCCAAGACTTTCTTATTGTAAGCCTTGCTGATTATATCTTTGTATGCAGCTGCTTTTAGTTCCGCCATGAGCCTTATTTCTGGCAAGAAATCCAGGCTTTCCCTGAGTGCTTGGTTATTCCTCTGAAGGTCTTGGTGCTTGATCCGGTAAGAGGGTAACCTCACCTCTACCGGTAACACTGCTTCTGCCCCAAAGGCTAGCTTGAAAGGGCTTTCTCCCGTTGCTTCTTTCTCTGTAGTTCTATTTGACCATAGCACTGCCGGTACCATATCAGCCCATCCTCCTTTGAACTCATCTAGCTTCTTCTTTAAGGCATTCAAGATTTGTTTGTTCGCGGCCTCTACTTGTCCGTTGCTCTGGGGATGGCAAACGGCTGAGTATGCAAACTTCACACGAAATTCCGTTAGAAAAGCTTGTATGGGACGACAGTCAAACTGGACGCCATGGTCGAAGACGATAGCCATGGGAATCCCAAATCTTGTCATAATATTCAGCCAGATGAATTTTCTGACCTGATTTGCCTTGATCTTTGCTGTCGGCTCCGCCTCTATCCACTTTGTAAAGTAATCAATTCCCACTATTAGGAATCTCCTCCCTCCAGTCGCTGTGGTGAACGGTCCCAGGATGTCCATTCCCCACTAAGCAAACGGAATTGGGCATAGGATAGGCTGCAAATCATTGGCTGGCCTATTAATGACGGGAGCATATCTCTGGCATTTATCGCACTTCTTGACGTAGCCCTGGGCATCCGCCAGCATACTTGGCTAGTTAAACCCAGCTCTCAATGCCTTAAGTGCTAAAGCCTTTCTGCCAATATGGTTACCGCAAATGCCCTCGTGTATTTCTTCAAGGATTTTCACGGAATCCCATGCAGTTACGCACTTAAGCAAAGGCAGACTGAGTGACTTTTTGTACAGCTCATTTTTATATATGACGTACCAGCTTGCTTGTCGCTTCAGTTTCTTAGCGGACGAAGGATCATTGGGGAGCGTCCCCGTCAGCTTATAAGCTACCAGCTCACTAAACCATTCTCCCTGCTGGTTTATGCTGTTGACGGTTAAGATCTGTGATACTCTTTTCCTTCAGGATGTCAACCGTGACTGTCTTCTCGATGCTGAATGAGTCAGAGCTTGCCAATTTGGATAATGCGTCCGCTTTAGTGTTCTCGACCCTGGGTATTGGTTGAATCTCAGAGTGATTCAATTGAGCAATCAGCTCCTTGGCCTTTTCCACGTACCTCAGCATGTTGGCTTCTCTGACTTCGAATTCTCCTCTTAGCTGGCTGCTAACCAACTGTGAATCTGTCTTCAAGAGTACATTCTTGGCACCCGCCGCCAAACACATTCTCAATCCGGCAATTGCTGCTTCATATTCTGCTTCGTTGTTTGACGTCGGGAAAGCAAACTTGATGGCGTACTGGTATGAATTTCCTTCAGGACTGGTCATCACTACACCAGCCTCGGATCCGCTAACGGCGGAAGATCCTTCAACTTCCAGTAGCCAGGTTTCCTTTTGCTCCACTTCTTCCTCCTCATATGAGCTTTCTACAATAAAATCCGCCAGGGCCTGCGCTTTGATAGTGGTCCTGGGCTTATACTGTATATCGTATTCTGATAGTTCAACGGCCCATTTCAGTAGGCGGCCAGAACTATCCATCTTCTGCAACGCTTTTTCTAGCGGCTGATTGGTTAAAACTTGGATGGGATGACAGTCAAAGTATGGCCTGAGTTTCATGGCGGCAATTATAACAGCTAAAGCCATTTTCTCAACCAGCTGATAGCGGCTCTCCGGACCGTTAAGAATATGGCTAACAAAGTATATTGGCTGCTGCCTCTTCTCCTTTTCCACCAACAACACGGCCACGACTGTTTTTGGCGAGGCCGAGATATATAATTGCAATACGTCTCCAGTCTTGGGCCTTTTAATGGTGGGTAAGCTTTTCAGGTGCTCTTTTACCGCCAGGAATGCTTTGCTTTGCTCCTCTCCCCACTCGAACTTCTTATTTCCCCTTAGCAGTGCAAAGAAAGGCAAAGCCTTGTCTGCTGATTTTGAGATGAATCGAGCGAGGGCCGCCATTCTTCATGTTAGCCTTTGAATGTCCTTGACGCTTTTTGGTTCGGTCAGATCTGCGATGGCTTGAACTTTGTCTGGATTCGCGTCAATCCCTCTCTTGCTAACCAAAAAACCTAGAAACTTCCCTGCTCTCACCCCAAAGACACATTTCTTTGGGTTAAGCTTCATCTTATATTTCCTCAATGTTCTGAAGGTCTCTTCCAGGTCATCCAAATGTTCGCGGTCAGTTTTACTTTTGACGATGGAGTCGTCAACATATGCTTCGATGTTCCTCCCTCTCTGATTCGCGAATACTTTGTCGACCAGCTTTTGATAGGTCGCTCCGGCATTACGGAGCCCAAACGGCATTGCCTTATAATTATATACACCACAATCCGTGATGAACGCGGCTGTTTTCCTATCGGCCTCAAGCAAGCTGATCTGATGATAGCCCGAGAATGCTTTCATAAAGCTTAGTAACGCATGACCGCTAGTAGAGTCTACTAGCTGGTCTATTCTCGGTAACGGATAGCAGTCCTTTGGGCAGGCTCTGTTGAGGTCCGTGAAATCCACGCACATCCACCATTGGCCATTAGCTTTCTTCACCATGACCACATTGGCCAACTGTTCTGGGTAATCACACGGCTCAATGAAATCAGCCGCCAATAGTTTATCAACTTCCTCTTTGATGACCTTGTTCTTCTCAGAAGAAAAATTCTACTTCTTTTGCTTGATAGGGCGGACAGTGCTATCAACATTTAGACGATGTACCATCACGGCCGGTTCTATTCCCGGCATCTCATCCGCCGAGAACGCGAAGACATCAGCGTTTTCTCTTAGAAGAGTCACCAGGTTGACCCTGACCTTTGGGTCCATGTCTGTTCCGACAGCGACAGTCCTTGCCGGATCCTCCGCCAGCATCTCCTGCTTTGTTTCTCCATCTGGCTTGGGTCTTGGCGTATCGTCGGGCCTAGACTCTAGCTCTTCCATTGAAATTTCCATCATCTCCTCATCCCCTTTCTCGGATTCTGCCTCATTTGCCAGAGCTTTCCTCTGGGCTCGCCTCTGCTTCCGAGTTGGCGGATTCAGATCTTCTACCGGAATTCTCCTTGCCGGCTGCTTTGATGCTGTTAGATAGCATGATTTGGCCATTTCCTGATTCCCTCTCAACTTCGCTGTCGTCCCAAGATTGGAAACGTACAACATAGTAAGATGGTAAGTTGACACAACCCCTTGGACGTCATGAATGAAAGGACGTCCGATAATTGCATTGTAAGCCCCTGGTACGTCAACTACCAGAAATTCCGCCATTACATCCCTGTCGTTCTCATCTTCTCCTACCCTGACCGTAGGGTTATCAATCCTTCGGGAATCACTAACGCCCCCGTGAAACCTATCACCGGGTAGCGAACAGGCTTCAAATGCTCCCGGTCAATCATCAATTTCTCAAAAGTCGAGAAATACAATATGTTTGCATAATTTCCTCCATCTACAAGAATTCTACGGATCAGGCAGTTTGATACTTTCAACATGACCACCCGAGGGTCATCATGGGGGTAAACATCGTGCTTTGCGTCTTCTACCGTGAAAGACATGGCGGGCATAGCTGGCGGCATTCTCCATTGCATACTTTCGTTCAAGTTGACCTGGTGCCTGAACTCTTTCAGGCTTGCTTTTGCCCCGTTTACGCTGCCACCATGAATCGGACCGCCGCTTATAACATGAATTTCGGCAATTTGCGATTGCACATTCTGGTTATTAGGCTTTACCACGTTTCCATCCTTTGATTGAGCCTTATACTGAGTAAAGTAACCCCTTCTTATCAGATCCTCTAGATTATCCTTTAAATGCCTGCAATTCTCAGTAGTGTGACCGTGATCCCCGTGAAAGTCGCACTACTTGCTCTTATCACGGTTTTTGTGAAACATTTGCTTTGGACGTTGCCATTTATCGATGTCCTTGTTCATCAGGTATATCTGAGCTCTTGAGGTCGTGAGCTGCGTATACGCATTGAACTCGTCTTTGTACTCGAACCTCTTGCGGTCATTCTTCTCGCGGTCATTTCCTTTCTTGACCACGTTTGACTCTTGCTTTCTGTCATCTCGGCCGCAATCGTTCTCGCGACCCTTTTCCTTCTTCTGCTTGTCATCTTCCTTTTTCTCAGGCTCGCGGCTTTGGCTGCTCGCGGCCTTATCAAACTCCTCACCTCTGATGAAGTCGTTTGCCTTTCTTAAGACTGGTTCTAGAGATGTGAAGGTTTTTCGGCCAAGGTAGCTCCTGAACGCGGACCCCTCCCTCAGCCCAGTCATTAGAGCTAGGACGGCCACGTCTTGATGAAGACGAGGAATAGTGAGCGCCTCAGCATTAAAACGGCCAACGAAATCTCGCAGGCTCTAATTCTCACGCTGCTTGATAGATAACAGCTCGCCTGTTGTGCGCTCACGGCGCCTATTACTCACGAAGTGAGTGCTGAACATAGACGAAAGCTGAGAAAAACTAGAAACGTTACCAGCCTGGATACTCTTAAACCACGTCTGGGCAATCCCGGTCAGAGTAGACGGAAAAACCTTACACCAGATGGCGTCTACCTGCGTGTATAAATACATATGCCCTTCATAGGCTGCAACGTGGTCATCCGGATCTGACGTGTCGTCATACTTGCAGGACGACATCTTGATCCTTGGCATAGGGTGGTTCAAGATTTCTGGAATGAAGGGAGACAACTTAGGCTTAATCAATAAGTGCCCGCCAGCAGAATAGTTGCTTACACCGTTGGTGCTATATTCTCGATGAGAACGGCTTTGATGCTCATCTTCAGAATTGTTTAGATTCTCAGTCTCTAGGACAGCTTCTTCATACTCTGGATCATCGATTATTCTCTCCATCTGGCGTCCTTCTTGAGTGAAGGTACGTAATCTCCTTACTGGTGGGCTGTCAGCGTTGCGACCAGTCAAGGGCGCCACCCGCCTGCGAACTTGACCGACTCTTGCATTAGAAGTAGGGGTGTTGTTAGGCTGAGGAGTACCCGCTTGTAATATTTGGATGAAAGACGCTACAGTTTGTAGCTGCTCAGGAGAGAATTGATTTAATTGAGCCAGGTTAAATGATCCGCCAGCAGTGTTTACCTGAGACACATTGTTCTCAGGAGTTTGCTGCTCATTGACGTTCTCGGCCATCCTGGTGCTGAACTGAGGTGCACCGAGTGGTCTAGTAATGATGGGTGTAGATGCCTGGCCGGTTTCAAACTCTGATGGATCACGGCTGTCATTATTTGCTCTTTCCATGATAGCGTTCACAAAGATGGGAGGCCTCCTCCTTCTAGCGCCAAGTTGTTTCGGTTGAGAAACGGTTGACGGTCTTAAGAAGAGTCCGTCAAGGATTGGAGTTGGCGTCCGCTGGTGAATAACTGCACAGGAAGCAAACGTGAACTACCCTCGGGGGGGATGCGAGGAAACCCCCTCCGACGCTCAAGTCAGCACGTGTCCAAATAGGATTTAGAGAGAGAAAGTAGAGAGAGAGAGATAAGAATTGTCAGTGTGAGAGAGTGTACCTGCAGAATAGTATTAGTGGGGTATTTATAAAAGTACTATTCCTCTGACAGGGTGCGTAATCCTTTTACACGTGTACGACTGTGGTGCGCTTGACAGTTGGGAAGATTCTCTTATTTTGTCTTATTAGGCGACCGCCAACGTTGTCGGACCATGTCAATGAACTGACTTGTTAGAGTTGTAGGCGACGTTTGCTACGTTCGCGTCCGTCATTGTGTTCGCGGTCTCCTCAGGGAGGTCCGCTAACATACTTGGGTTATACCCATATAAAATCATTATTCTTCTACAGTTTAGTAATGTATAGCGAGTTGAAGACTAACTAAAAATATCAATATGATTGAAAGGTTCATACTAGTCCATGCAACGTTCATACTTGCCCACAATAACCAGTAACTGGGGATTTGTTGCACTAAGATCTTCATTTTGATTGTATCATCAAACTTCGTTGTCACCTTCAAGTATTACTCCATCTATAATGATTTATGACTATAAAAATCACTTGAATATTTATTTATAATTGACCCAAAATAACCAAGTCATTACTCATTAATACTTTAATTCCTAAAACAATAGTTAACTCCAAATTAAGAAAGAGTTGAGTGCACTTTAGCGGCCACTTGCCAGCTTAATTAAGTCCATGCTACACAACACAACTGGATGTGTTTACATTGATTTCTTTATGATATATGGAGTTCAAACTGAATGCTATAAATAGAAACCCAAAAAAGAGAAAAAGAGTGTACCAAATAGGCAGCAAAAGAAAGGTATACTATTAAGAATGATAAAGGCAAAGAGAGATGTTATTGACGTGTTGGTTGTCGTTGCCGTCATTTCCATGATGGTTACTGAGGAAGTTGCTGGTCAGGTTACTGAGATAGATTGTCTACCACCAGGCGGCTCCTGCTTCAACGGCGGCCCATACCACTGACTGTTGTGACACCGATCATTACGAGTGCCGATCAGATCGGTGCGTAGAGTGCCCATCACCGTACAATGGGATTACTTGTGGTAAATTGGGGCACTCATGTTGCAACATATACACCTGCGATGCCTGGTTTTATGGTGGTACATGCCATGAGTACCCAGGACCTGGGGAATCATGCAGTATCTTTAGTCCTTGTCGCAAAGGATATAGTTGCAGCGCCTGGTTCTGGGATGGTAAATGCAATGCAATTACCTCGACATAGCCGCTAATTTCATCTACTTGCTTGCTTGTATTGTGTTGTATTATGTCTATACTTTACTAAATAAACTTTCGACGCCTATATAATAGGAGTCTGATCAAAGGGTTTTATGCTATAAGCAGAATTCAATACATTAATATGAATCACATCAATATAACTAGCAACACCTCTTGATGCGTGAATTCCACACTAACTTTATCGATTAAGTATATAAGTGAACAGAACATTTCATGAAAGGTATATACAGGATTATAATAAGACCTAAAACTAATACTTCCTTCATTCTAAAATAAATGAAACGATTATCATTTTAGGTCGTTTCAGAATAAATGAAACGATACTTTATTTTATATTCACTTCTCTCTATCTCCCACCTCATCACATATTCACAAAAATTCCTCTTTTTCTTTCTCTCTATCTCTCTCCTCTCCTAAATTCCCGTGCTAAATCCCTACGTTTCATTTAAAACACAAAGGAGGAAGTATGTCTTTAAAATAGAAAATAAATATCAGAGTTCGTCTTAGGTGTAACATGTTACACCATAACTTATGGTGTAACAAATACTCACATGTGCAAAGAAAAATGGACAAAAATATGTTCTCATTTAATACATATCAAAAATACGGGAATTCACGCATCATTCCCAGAAAAACTCGAAAAACCTAAACCTAGCTCAATAATGGGGGAAATACATAATCCTACAATCATGGTTTTCTCTTAGCAAAAGTCAATTTGTGGGGAGTTCATGTGCACCATTGGTGGTTAGGACCAATCTTGGGACCGTCTTCATCCATTTGAGAACGATTTGTGACTCTTGAATGCCTTAGTAGACTCTAATTGATGTTTGAAGTTTTTTATAGTGTCAATTTTGCACCTTAGATTAGTCTATCCCCTATATTTCCAAGTCATTGATACATATTGATGATGGTTATGCTTTGAAAGTTTGCTTAGATCGTCCATTGCTTTGTGAACCATTGTTGAAGAGATGACTTTGGCTTATTATATATATTTGTTCTTGATTAGAGTTGTGGGTTTAAGCACTTGGGAAACCCTCGCGAGATCGCACTCGCCCTCTAAAGCGATTTAGGGGTTTAAAGAGCTTGTACGTTGCATATGCTAAATGCAACCGTGATTCCTACGAAGGTGAGTTGGTGTATATTCTCATCTCCTTTCATATTTTTTTTTGCTTTGTTTGAATAAATTCATTCTCTCCTTTGTGTTTCATCTTATTTTGCTCGAGGACGAGCAAAAGCTTAGCTTGGGGGAGTTTGATAAGTGACATTTATGTCACTTTTAGTTGTAGTTTTTAGATTACTTTTGTATTTTATTCTAGTCTATTTTATCTATTTTCATTTATTTAGCCTTTATTTCTTCCTTTTATATTTTGTAGCTTAATTTATTTATATAGTGATTTTTATTAGTTTTTAGCTCTTAATTTCATAGTTTATTAATTTTCTTTATTTCATTTATTTTAGAAGGATTAGTTTAGTTTTTGTAATTAATTTCCTATTTTATTCCCTCTTAGTCACTTTTAATTTTATTATTTCTTTTTATATTTTCTTTATTTCCTATATCTCGTTCTTCCCTCGTATTTTGGTTTTCTTGTAGGTGTACGTTTCGGAGGTGCGAGCATCAAAGATAGAGTTAGTTTTGGAGTTATAATGCAAAATTTATCCTCCACCACACTCTTATCCTTAACCTACACCACACCCACACTACATCACAAGCCAACATCTTCCCCAATACATCACCACCAATCCACCACCATCTTCCCCAATACATCACCACCAATCCACCATCATCTTCCTACACCACAACACACCCTTAACCTACACCACATCATCTCCTATCCAACGCCACACCAATGCCCAATGCATCACCACCATCATCTTCCCTCCACCCATATACACCACATGACACCAATTTCATGTTGAGCAACCACAGCCCAATCTCCACTACATTCCTGCGCAATCTATCCAAGCCAGATAGGAGCGGGCGCTCCTTTGTACACCGGAGCGGGCGCTCCGTTCGAACTCAACAAAAGCAGAATGTTAGGCAGAATGCATGAGCGACCAATGAGCGACCTCGGAGCGGGCGCTCAAAGAAAAACGTGCTCAATACTCATTAAATGAATTGACGGTTGTGATTCATTGAAGAAAATCCTCCATTTACAGAAGAATTTAGGAGAAAAATCAAACCAAAATAAGAAAATCGTATGGTCATCATTTGATGAGTGTTGATGAATGATGTTGATGCAATGAAGATCGACGGCCATGGACGTTGATGGTGATGATTTTGGCGAACTCGGCGCAGCGAAGAAGAGCGAGAAGAAAGAAAGGGGTCTGATGGTTTTAGTTTTGGGTTTTCATTTTTCTTTTTTTCACCTTTCTTTTTCCTTTTCTCTTTCTTCCTTTTCTTTTTCTCCCTTGATGTACTTCACGTGTTTCCCATTTCTAATCTTTTTCTTTTCCTTTTTATTTCTTCCTCCTTTTACTCCTTTTCTTTTACTTCTCCCTTTTTATTTTCTTACCCTTTTTCTTATTTTCTCTTTAATTTTAGGAGTAATATAAATACTTTTAACCCTCATTTTGTTGGGGGATAAGATTTTTTAGTCAAGTTTTATTTTACTCACCTCTCTTAGTTTTAGAATAGTTAGGGTTTTAGGGAGGATTAACCTTCATAGTGTAGGTTAGAGGGAAAAAGTGAGAAAACTTAAAAGAGAGATTGAAGATTTGAAGATTTAAGGGTGACAACTTGTATTTAAAGATTCAACAATTTATCAATGAGCATTTCTTACTCTCTCTCTTCTCTTATTGCTTTATTTTAATTGTTTTCTTAGATTAATTATTCATGCTTCGTTTAATTATTTGTGATTTATCTTGTTTTGTTTAATGTTAGATTAATATTTAGTATCATGTTATTAGTTGTTAATTTCTCTAAAGTTCTCATTTTTGTATTTATGGAGTAGTTTGTTGGTTAGGGTTTGGGTGAAAATCCAACCATGATTGGATTGGGCATTTGAGATTGGATTTGGAGATTTGCGTGATTAAATTATTATTTTTCTAGCTTTTCTAATCTATTTTGCATTCTCTTTGATCACTTGAATGTTGTATTGGATTGGAGTAAATTGATTTAGGTTGGCATGAGAGTGTGACCTATTGATTTCTATTATTGACTTGTGCTTATTTGAACCTCGGGATATGTTAGTAATGGATGAGAGTCCTTATTTGATGTATTTGAGAAGTTCTCCGCCTATGAGAGTAGGATGAGAGTTTTATGTTGGATCAATAGCTAATTCAAGTAGTGTTCATGCATTATCTCTATGTGTTGATGTTCTTATGCCTATTTCATGATTAGTTGGTGTTTAATCTCATCTCCTAACTTTAGTTATCTTTGATATTTAGCTTTTTCGTACTTCTTAGTTGGTTATTGACAATTTCCGATTTGATTTCGGCCTAGCTTATTGTTTTATCAATACATTTTGGTGTTCCTTAGTCCTTGTGGAAGAATGACCCTTGCTTACCACTTTACTTAGTTTAGTGGTCTAGTTAGGTAGTTTGACCTTAGGTATTTTGTCCAACGACCAAAATATCCTATGTCAAAATGGCGCCGTTGCCGGGGACTTCGGCTTACATTGATTTGTGTTGATTAGATGAGTCTAGGCTATTTGTGAATACTCTTTGTCTTCTTTGATTTTTTTTTTCTTCTTTCTTTTCTTATTCTTACAAAAAAAAATGGCAAATATCTCTTTTCCTCAATATGAGAATGAGTCCTTTTGGGTTTACTTTGATAGACTTGAGAAATTTGTAAAGTACTATGGTTATGGTCTTTGGGAGGCTTGTGAGATCACTTATTGGGGTTTAAATGATCATACTAGAGGAGTGGTTGAAAATATGTTTAATGGTGAATTTCGAGCTATATCTTTAGATGAAGCTTGGGATTTTTATATGTGGTTAGCTAGGGATACTTATGATTTTGATTGTGCAAATTCTCATAATTCATCTAATGTTGGCATGAATTTATTTAATGAGTCAAATGTTCCCACTAGTGACCCTATTATGCATGATTTTAACCCCCCTCCGTCTTATGCTTATAACAATGTTGTGCACTCTAATGTTGATTTCAATCAAGTGCCTCATGTCCTCGATATTGATTCTCATATGCTTGATTGTGATCCCCTTCCCCAAAATGAATTTCAAAATTCTTCAAAATCCGAATTGTTGGAGTCTAATTTGGAGACCATGATGGTTGATTATATGGCACAACAAAAAGAGTTTATGGAGCACATGAATCATAATATGGAAACTCTAAAAATGCTAAATACCCAAGCTTCTCAATTGTTGGAGTCTAGGTTGGAGCCTACTTTTGCAAATCAAGAGCAAAATGGATCTTGTGATGACCATGATGAGATTATTAATGATGATGATGATGATTCGAGGGATGTTGAAAATGAAAATCAATTGGGAAAGAGTAGCCTAGATCTTGATGATGGTTTTTGGAGTAGTGATGATGAGGAGTATGCTCTTGAGGAGAAAAGGCCTATTATTGAGGATATTGTTGAAGTTGATGATGTTTATGAGTCTATTCATTCCCGTTTTGAGTCTCATATATCCACCTCTAGCGAATTGGACCTTACTCCCCCTCTTTGTGCTTTAGAGCACCCATCCTCTCCTACCCATTCTAGCTTGAGTGAAGATCTTGGTAATTTTGAAAGTAAGATACCTCATTTGGTGATTAGTGATAATTTTGGAGTTTTGATGGATAATGAAAATGTTGTTGAGGATAACTCATTTGTAGAAGAAGTATTTCCTCTTAATTCTTGTGATGTGAGTGAAGTGGTTAGTGAAAGCCTTGTTTCTATCCATTCCCCTCATATTCCATTTACAAGAAGAATCGACCCTATTCCCTCTACTCCCATCTCATATCCATTTTCATCTCTTAAAACTCCACCTCTTGATGTGTTTCTTGCATCTTTTGACCTTCAAGTGTCCGATTTGTTTATTGTTGAGGAGAAGAGTGAGATCGCCACCAAAAATGATTTTGTAGAGGAGAGTTTGCCATCTTATCCATATTTTTCTTCTTATTTTGATTCTTGTTTTTCTTACTTCTTTGTTTTTCCTTTTAATTCTTCTAGTTTTTGGCATCCCTCTCCTTATTTGCATGGAGTTGCATTGCACTTTATGCACATTTTGCATTTTATCATTGCATATTTATAATAAAGGAAATGTGTGCTAGTGCATTTGACAAACTCTTGCGATCTTTGAATTATTATTTACTAGAAAGGTCAAGCTTAGGACCTTAAATAAGCCTTTCTCGGGAAGTAACCCGTGTTTTATTGCTTTCATTTTATTTCTTTTAGTATTTCTTATTTTTATTTTCTTTCCTTGATCTATTTAGGTACATAATTGGCATACCATTCATTCTCAATAGCACGTGGAAAGTAAATCATGGTGTTGAAAAGTTGATTATAAGTGGAAAAATTGGGTCATTTGCGGGTATTACACCCACCTACTATCCGGTAGCTTCCTTCCTTTTCTATTTTTCCAATGTTTTATGATTTGCGGAGCATATGCTTGTTGGTTTGGATGTTTGTTCCCTCCCTCCCCCCTTTGATCGTCTTGTTCAAGCATTGAGGACAATGCTTTATTCTAGCTTGGGGGAATAGCTATTCGCTAGCTTGGGGGAGGTGTATATACTTTATCTCTTTACATTTTACATTTTTAAAACAAAAAATTCAAAATCCAAAAATATTTTGCTTTTATTTCTTTTCTTTTTCCTTAAAAATGAAAATTTGAAAAAACAAATGAAAAATGATGTTTGGCAAAATCCAAAAAAAATGAGGAATAAAGAAAAGTACAAAGCATTTTGTGTCAAAAGGAAGATTCTTGATGTCAACTTATGTGGATTCCTTTACTTTGGACATTTGGGTAGATGAGTAGAGGTACTCTATTGGATGCTTGTATGTCTAATTTAGGGCGATTAGGGATCGATTAATCTTTGTTGCTTTGATTTTCTACTTGAAAATGCATTTGATAATTCTAAATGTTGTCAAACTTTGTGTTGAAAAGAGTCGAATTATTTCTCCTATGGAAGTTGTAGTGACCCTAGTTAAACCTTGAAATCTTCTTTGGTGCACAAGTTTTACCTCCAAATAAGCCATACTAAGAGTTAAATCGATTGTTTAAAAAAATGTGTTTTATGTCTTGAGTCCAATAAGTGGAGCCAATGAGCCCACAAGGCATGATAAGCCTACTAAAGTCCATGAAAATGAAAAAAAAAACAAAAATCGAAAAAGAGTCAATAAGTGGTAATATCCACATATCCTTGAGAAAGTGGGTTGTCGAAATGGTTGAGTGGGAGCTCGAAAATTTAATAAGTAGAGTTTCCCTAGTAATGATGAATGTCATATGACTTAATTCATTGAGACTCTAGACCCATTGCTCAATCATTATAATCCTGCAATCATGGTTTTCTCTTAGCAAAAGTCAATTTGTGGGGAGTTCATGTGCACCATTGGTGGTTAGGACCAATCTTGGGACCGTCTTCATCCATTTGAGAACGATTTGTGACTCTTGAATGCCTTAGTAGACTCTAATTGATGTTTGAAGTTTTTGATAGTGTCAATTTTGCACCTTAAATTAGTCTATCCCCTATATTCCCAAGTCATTGATACATATTGATGATGGTTATGCTTTGAAAGTTTGCTTAGATCGTCCATTGCTTTGTGAACCATTGTTGAAGAGATGACTTTAGCTTATTATATATATTTGTTCTTGATTAGAGTTGTGGGTTTAAGCACTTGGGAAACCCTCGCGAGATCGCACTCGCCCTCTAAAGCGATTTAGGGGTTTAAAGAGCTTGTTGCATATGCTAAATGCAACCGTGATTCCTACGAAAGTGAGTTGGTGTATATTCTCATCTCCTTTCATTTTTTTTTGCTTTGTTTGAATAAATTCATTCTCTCCCTTTGTGTTTCATCTTATTTTCTTCGAGGACGACGAAAAGCAAGCTGGGGAGTTTGATAAGTGACATTTATGTCACTTTTAATTGTACTTTTTAGATTACTTTTGTATTTTATTCTAGTCTATTTTATCTATTTTCATTTATTTAGAATTTCATAGTTTATTAATTTTCTTTGTTTCATTTATTTTAGAAGGATTAGTTTAGTTTTTGTAATTAATTTCCTATTTTATTCCCTCTTAGTCACTTTTAATTTTATTATTTCTTTTTATATTTTCTTTATTTCCTATATCTCGTTCTTCCCTCGTATTTTGGTTTTCTTGTAGGTGTGCGTTTCGGAGGTGCGAGCATCAAAGATAGAGTTAGTTTTGGAGTTATAATGCAAAATTTATCCTCCACCACACTCTTATTCTTAACCTATACCACACCCACACTACATCACAAGCCACCATCTTCCCCAATACATCACCACCAATCCACCACCATCTTCCCCAATACATCACCACCAATCCACCATCATCTTCCTACACCACAACACACCCTTAACCTACACCACATCATCTCCTATCCAACACCACACCAATGCCCAATGCATCACCACCATCATCTTCCCTCCACCCATATACACCACATGACACCAATTTCATGTTGAGCAACCACAGCCCAATCTCCACTACATTCCTGCGCAATCTGTCCAAGCCAGATAGGAGCGGGCGCTCCTTTGTACACCGGAGCGGGCGCTCCGTTCGAACTCAACAAAAGCAGAATGTTAGGCAGAATGCATGAGCGACCAATGAGCGACCTCGGAGCGGGCGCTCAAAGAAAAACGTGCTCAATACTCATTAAATGAATCGACGGTTGTGATTCATTGAAGAAAATCCTCCATTTACAGAAGAATTTAGGAGAAAAATCAAACCAAAATAAGAAAATCGTACGGTCATCATTTGATGAGTGTTGATGAATGATGTTGATGCAATGAAGATCGACGGCCATGGACGTTCATGGTGATGATTTTGGCGAACTCGGCGCAGCGAAGAAGAGCGAGAAGAAAGAAAGGTGTCTGATGGTTTTAGTTTTGGGTTTTCATTTTTCTTTTTTTCACCTTTCTTTTTCCTTTTCTCTTTCTTCCTTTTCTTTTTCTCCCTTGATGTACTTCACGTGTTTCCCATTTCTAATCTTTTTCTTTTCCTTTTTATTTCTTCCTCCTTTTACTCCTTTTCTTTTACTTCTCCCTTTTTATTTTCTTACCCTTTTTCTTATTTTCTCTTTAATTTTAGGAGTAGTATAAATACTTTTAACCCTCATTTTGTTGGGGATAAGATTTTTTAGCCAAGTTTTATTTTACTCACCTCTCTTAGTTTTAGAATAGTTAGGGTTTTAGGGAGGATTAACCTTCATAGTTTAGGTTAGAGGGAAAAAGTGAGAAAACTTAAAAGAGAGATTGAAGATTTGAAGATTTAAGGGTGACAACTTGTATTTAAAGATTCAACAATTTATCAATGAGCATTTCTTACTCTCTCTCTTCTCTTATTGCTTTATTTTAATTGTTTTTCTTAGATTAATTATTCATGCTTCGTTTAATTATTTGTGATTTATCTTGTTTTGTTTAATGTTAGATTAATATTTAGTATC
The DNA here is from genome assembly GCA_947648045.1 of Beta corolliflora. Classification (NCBI taxonomy): domain Eukaryota; kingdom Viridiplantae; phylum Streptophyta; class Magnoliopsida; order Caryophyllales; family Amaranthaceae; genus Beta; species Beta corolliflora. Next base: position 26,478 of record CANSZD010001077.1, on the reverse strand, counting down.
ATGTTATTAGTTGTTAATTTCTCTTAAGTTCTCATTTTTGTATTTATGGAGTAGTTTGTTGGTTAGGGTTTGGGTGAAAACCCAACCATGATTGGATTGGGCATTTGAGATTGGATTTGGAGATTTGCGTGATTAAATTATTATTTGTCTAGCTTTTCTAATCTATTTTGCATTCTCTTTGATCACTTGAATGTTGTATTGGATTGGAGTAGATTGATTTAGGTTGGCATGAGAGTGTGACCTATTGATTTCTATTATTGACTTGTGCTTATTTGAACATCGGGATATGTTAGTAATGGATGAGAGTCCTTATTTGATGTCTTTGAGAAGTTCTCCGCCTATGAGAGTAGGATGAGAGTTTTATGTTGGGTCAATAGCTAATTCAAGTAGTGTTCATGCATTATCTCTATGTGTTGATGTTCTTATGCCTATTTCATGATTAGTTGGTGTTTAATCCCATCTCCTAACTTTAGTTATCTTTGATATTTAGCTTTTTCGTACTTCTTAGTTGGTTATTGACAATTTCCGATTTGATTTAGGCCTAGCTTATTGTTTTATCAATACATTTTGGTGTTCCTTAGTCCTTGTGGAAGAATGACCCTTGCTTACCACTTTACTTAGTTTAGTGGTCTAGTTAGGTAGTTTGACCTTAGGTGTTTTGTCCAACGACCAAAATATCATATGTCAACTACATACATCGAACAATTATTCCTTTAAACATAGAAAACGAAGAATCGATAGATTTCATACAAAAGCAAGAATTTCTAGTCTTATAAAAAGGTTAGATCCGATCCACATTGCTTAATCGTAAAAAAAAAAACAGATTAATAAGTCTATAATCAGTTCAAAGAAATTCTGACTAGACGTATGTCATTTTAAAGTTGATTTATGTCATTTAATTTTGTTCCAATATACGATGTTTAGTTGTAGTCATTAACGTAAATCTTTGAATGAATGATATAGAATCGAAAAATGACATAAAATAGACATTTAGTGACATGATATTAAGGAACAATAATAATATAGCAAAAATGTGAATAAACTAACTCAAATGACATACACTTAACTAAAAATGATATGAAATACATAAAAAATGTAACATACTAAATAATGACACAGTATGCAAAAATAAGCACCATAATGACATAAACTACCTATAAAATGACATGTGATAGAGAAATAAGGAAATACATTTAATTAAAAATGATATGAAATTCATATAAAATGACACAACATTAAACATGAATGACATACAAAATAATGATATGGTAAGCAAAATAAGCATCAGAAATGACATAGACTACATGTATAATATTCCGGACATTAACTCAGATATACTAGAAATTTTCAACCAGATTTTTCACCCATAAGTTATCATATTTTCATATCCCCAATATCTCTCGGATATCTACACTTCGTGTTCCCTTTTCTAGAAACTTATTCACCTTTATATATGTGTAGACACATAATCGTGTCTTCCCATTTAGCACCTATGATGACTAATACTCCGCTCTAATTGGCCCGGATCAAGGAAAGAATAAAGAACGAGTCTAAAATAAAATATTTCAAGCCCAAAACCATATTCTAACTCTTTTTATTAATCCATTTTCGAAACCTTTTCTATAAATAGTTTTTATAAGCCCATTTTCTAAAACGTTCAAAAATAATTTTTAAAAGCCCATTGTTGTAGTCTAACATCTACGGCTCTTTCTGAGACACTTGGGCTTATCAGAGCCGTACACGTGTCACCTTAGTTAAAGAGAGGAAATGTCTTGCATCTTTGGGCTACCCTCGGCGAGTTAAAAGGTCTAAATTCCGCCCGAGTCGAGCCCGGCAATGTAAGGTGGTCAAGGAGATTGGTTAATAGATATCCACTTAGTCAAAGATCTGCCACGTGTCATGATTTGATTTCTCACCCAATCGAAGCCACTTTTCTAGGGCAGGTTTTAAGGATAGCCGTCAACTTGCTATCACTATAAATACCCCTGAAATCAGGAGAAACATCATTCAATGCAAACAGTGTAAAGTTACTCTGTAAAACTACTCTCTCACTTTCTCTCTCATCTCTATTTTTCCTCTTACAACTCCTGATATCTGACTTAAGCTTCGGAGGGGGAACCACCACCCAAACCTCCAGGGTGGGTCCCTTTTTGCAGGTTCGGAAGTAAAGGTCAGGCTTGGACTGGATTGATTCAGACATTGTTGCACAAGTCTCCAAAGAAGAACATCTAAGGGATACTAGTTTACTTGCTCGACAAGAAAGCACCATCTACGACTTACTTGTTGGACAAGCGAACAAAACATTTGGCGCCGTTCGTGGGGAGACGCAACGATGACCGGTGTCGGTCGTCCAACCTTACCCGCGAAACCGAAGTCTTCGGGTTAATGTCGAAGACACGGTAGAACACGAGAGACCACCTCGAGGAAGGGATAGACCCCGTCTATCGTCCGGGTTCTTGGACCAAGCCCGACAACTGTCATTCAAGAGAATCTTGAACGTCCGGTGGCTAGCCCATCTAGAGAACGCCTTGAACGATTTCCGGGCAAAGATGGTTGCGATCGTCCGGGGAGCAGAATCAAGAGCAATATGTTGTTTTTCGGCTTAACACCTGAGCTACCTAACAATCCACCTCCCCCCTAGGGGCGTTCCCAAGACGATCGTCCGTGTCCTAGTCGACCTGTTCGTCGGGAACCCTCTAGGAGAACGGCAAGAGGAAAGCGACCGAGAGGATAATGATCGGCGAAGGAAGATGGACTGGAACCTGGTGGTAAGGACCCGGGACCATGTTCGTCCCAGCGGGCACCGAATGGAAACGAACGCCTGAGAGAATATCTAGAAGCAAAGAGAGCGGCGAGCAATACAACGATCGGCGACAGGTTCTACATCATACCCGAGAGACCCTCCTTTGAGGTTGTCGTCTAGAGGGGAGGGGACGAAGTTTAAGTCACTCTCTTGTTCATCCACGACAGAGGAGAAGACAAGTGGCTCAACCCATGGTCTATAGGCGTCCATTGCTCACAAACATGTCGTCCGATCCGGTGTTAAAGGAATATCGTAAGGAGTACATACCCATTGAGGGACGGATGGGAGCCCTCCCAGTTAACGGCCCACTCCATTCTCGGCCAGGGATAATGGAGGCTCCCCCCTTCCCAAAGGTTAAACTCCCTACTATAGAACCTTTTGATGGAGCAACAGATCCCGATGATCACTTATCCGCTTCAAACATCGGATGTACGTCCAAGGAGTAGATGATGCTTCCTGGTGTAAGAACTTCCCAGCAACTACGAAGGGAGTAGCTCGAAGTGGTTTAATAATCTTCCACCCAATTCGGTCCAATAATTTCATGGAACTCGGTTTCTTATTCACTAGTCACTTTGTTGCCAACAAGCAAGAGCAAAAAACAAGCATGCACCTAGCAAGGTCGTCCTGGGGGACCTAAGGAGGCTATTAGAAGTTTCGTTAAGAGATTCAACCTTGAAGCCCTTTAGATCCAAGATCTTAATCTTTGAGGTGGCCTTTTGGCGCCTTCATTAGGGGTCTAAGGCCGGGAAGCTTTAAGTTTGATCTTGTTAAAAAGAAAATCTCCACTTTCTTGCCAAAGCCTTAAAGGAAGCGAAGCGTTTATTCACGCTACCGAAGTGTGTCTTTGAGGCAAAGCATCCCGAGTCTAAGAAGCTCGAAGAGGTTGCTCGGCCAAAGAAGAGCAACCCCCAGAAGGCCGAGACTTGAGCTATAACCTCCACCACTTCATCTAGGAGGAGCAAGAGAAAAGAGGCCGAGCCATCCTCATCCAATCCTATTGAATTTAACAAGGATCAATACTCCATTCTCATGGAGATTAAGGATCAATATGAGTTGAAGGCCCCAGTGAGATGAAAACCCCTTATAGAAATAGAGATAAGAGCGAAGTATTGCCACTTCCACAAGGGGATTGCGGTCCACGAAACTAATGAATGTAAGCACCTCAAGAAGGCTTTGGAGGAGCTAGCTCGAAAGGGAAAGATGAACCCCTATATGCCTCGGGGAAGGAAGTTTCAAAGAAAAGACAATTGGCGGTCTAAGAAGAGGGAAAGTGAGAGCACGGACGAGGATGTTGTTCTCGTAATTTTCGGAGGGTTTCTTCTTGGGAGGACCAACCAATAGAGGACACAAAAAACTACCTTAGGGAGCTTGGCGAGTTTTGTTAGGCGATCGGACAAAGGCCGAGCCCTTCTCAAGGGTGGTAGTTAGTGAGCAAGATCGGGCGGGGTTGAGGACTCCCCATGATGATCCTTTGGTTGTAGAAATGAAAATAGCAAACTTGAGAGTAAGAAGAATTCGATCGACACTTGGAAGCTCGACGGACATCATCGATCTTGTGCCTTGTCCGGATTAAAATTTGATGAGAAGAACTTGGTTCCAGTTCACCATCCCATCATAGGGTTTGGGGGAGGAGTCATCCACCCAATGGGAGGCTGTTACTTTGCTGTTCGGAGTGGGAGAAAGGATGCGCTAGAACTTTGTTTATCAAGTTCTTGGTAGTCAGAGATTTGACGACCTACAATGTCATTCTTGGGCGACCAACTTTGAATCACGTCAAAGCCGTAATAGTTACCCACCGATGTTGATGAAGTATGAGTGTGATGATGGCAAGATTGGCTCATTATATGGGGACCGGCCGGGTGGCTAGGGAGTGTTATCGACTACCCTCAAGCCGTCATCATGGAAGATATGCGATGAAGATCGGACGCATGTTCTTGGTGAAAGGAAAACGTCCGAAATAGAGAAGGATAAGACGAAGGTGGTTAGCGAGAGGAAAACGTCAGGGATAGTCGAGGACCACTTGGCCTCGTGAAGACGGCCATTGAGAGCCCTCGGACGCCCCTCGCTCCCTCAAGGAAGGCGTCGAGCATCTTCCCGGCAAAAAGAGAAAATATGAAATCATCGAGGAAGAGCCTCCCCTTGCCCGAAGAAGTGATGGCCATCATGGGACTAGCAATAGAGCGTCCGGGAACAGTCGAGGCCCCGGAAGACGTCCGTGCGGATGAGGCTCGTCCGAACGAACCTTGAAAATTGGTTCTTCACTCTCTTTGGGCTTAAAAAGCCTCTTAATCGACTTTTGAAAGAATTTCAAGACGTGTTTGCCTATTGTGTTGAAGAAATGCACGGAATTGATCGGAAGTAGCCGTCCATCGGCTAAATGTTGATCCAAAATTAAAGGCGATCAGTCGAAGAAAAGGCATTTGGGGCCATTGCTAGAAATCAGCGGTTGACCAAGAAGTTCGAGAAGTTGTTGGAATCCAAGTTCAATTACCCGGAGCTGGATAGCAAATGTGGTCGTGGTGCCCAAGCCCAATGGCTTTGGAGGATGTGTGTGGACTACAGCGACCTCAACAAGGCTTGTCCTAAGGGCGGTTTCCCCTTGCCTAAGTTGGATCGTGCGGTAGACTCTACAGTGGTCATGCTTTGCTGAGCTTCATGGACGCTTATTCGGCTTTCATCAAATCCCAATGTGGCTCGAGGATCGGGACAAGACGTCCTTCATTGCGAAAAAGGGTTTGTATGGGCTGGTTGAGAATGCCATTCGGCTGCGCAATGCCCAGGCCACTTTTCAAAGATTGATCAATACGGTTTTCAGCCACAATTGGGAAGAAATATGGAGGCATATATTGACGATATGATAGTGAAAAGTCGTCGAAGAAAATCATGTTGGTGATTTGAGAGAAACTTTTGAAACTCTCGGGAAATACAAGTTAAAGGCGAACCCCGACAAATGTGTGTTTGGAGTTTTGTCGGGGAAGTTTTTAGGCTTCTTGGTGGATCGAAAGGGAATTGAAGCAAATCCAGAAAAGATACAAGCTATTTTAGACATGAAGTCTCAGTCAAAGGTAAAGGAAGTTCGAGAGGCGACGGGTTGCTTAGGCGCCCTTGGATGTTTCTTGTCTAAGTCGGGCGACAAGTGCCATCACTTCTTCGCCACCATTAAGAAAAAAGCTAAGTTTGAGTGGACAAATGAGGCGGAGCGAAGCACTTCTGACAGGTCGAGGACCACCTTCGGCTTTGCCTAGGTTGGTCGGCCCAGGGAGGAGGCAATTTGTTTGTATATTTGGCGAGTGTCCGCTCAAGGCTGTGAGTCTTTGTTCTATTTGGTGAAAAGAATCCGTCCAAGTCCCAATATACTTCGTGAGTCACGTACTCAAAGACGCGGAAAATAGGTACACTCCCGTTGAGAAGTTTGGATTGGCCCTCGTCATGGCCGGTAGAAAGTTAAGGCCCTATTTCTTGGCGCACGGTATAATCGTCTACACCGACGGCCCTTTGAAGCAAGTTCTCTGCGAAGATGGAAAGGCTGGCTGGACGAATGTTAAAATGGGCGGTGGAGCTTAACATGTTTGATATATCCTTTGAACCAGGGCAAGCCATTAAAGGGCAAGCCTTGGCGGACTTTATAGTCGAACTTACTCGGCCGACCATAGGCCCGATATCGATCAGCCAAGAGGAAGAAGGCATTGGACGCTCATGGTTGATGGCTCGTCCCACAATCAATGGATGTGGAGCGGGAATCATTTGCCCATCTCCGAAGGGACAAGTTTGAATATGCATTAAGATTCCGGTTCGGGCGTCCAATAACGAAGGCGAATATGAGGCACTCTTGGCGGGAATCAAAATGTGCAAAGCGGCGCGTGTTGAGATCGAGGCCAAATCGGACTCCCTCTTAGTGGTCGGCCCGAGGTTAATGGAGATTTTGAATGCAAAGAAGCCTCAATGAGCGAAATACATGCAACTCATCAAAGATGAGATAGAGCCATTAAAACGATTTGTCCTCGACCAAGTACCAAGGTCGAGAAAAATCATCAGCGAGATGCTCTCTCGAAGTTGGCCGGCTACGAGTGAAGGTGATGTGCGAAGAACGAGTATTTTGGGAAGTCGAAACCCAAAAAAGAGCATCGATCGAGAGCGAATTATGTTTCTCGGCCACGGGGCTATGCGGATGGAGCCGTCATAGAATACTGAAAGACGGGACGATGCCTTGGAGATCCCGTAGAGGCCAAGTATGTGAAGGCTAGGGACAAGTGGTTTGAGCTATGGGACGAGACACTTTACAAGAAATCATTCAACAGGCCTCCTGCTCCGGAGTGCGTCACCGAGAGAAGATGGTGCGGAGGTCTGAAAGAACTCCATGAAGGAGCTTGTGCTTCCCACATTGGGGGAAGAGCTTTAGGGGAGGAAGGCTTTAAGGACGGGGTACTGCGCGACCTTAAAGGGGAAGACGCTGCTAGTACATGCAAAGAAGTGTGACGGTTGTCGGAAGCATGGAAATGTGCATCGAAGCGGTCCAACTACTTAACCCCCATCTTGTTCCCTTTACCCTTTGCCAAATGGGGCATGGATATCCTAGGACCTTTCCCGGTGGCGGCCGGGACAAAAGAAGTTTGTGATCGTGGCCGTTGATTACTTCACTAAATGGATAGAGGCGAGGGCCATGCGAGGAATTACGACAAACGACACGCGCTCATTCTTTTTAAGGGGGGGGTCGAGCTTGTCAAGGGCTTCATACGGAAAAGCATTATAACCCGTTTTTGGCATACCACGAGTCCATCGTCTTTGATAATGGCCCCTAATTTGAAACACCTAAAGCGAAGGAGTGGTTGGCGAAAAGAGAAATAAAAGCACACTTTTGCTGCAGTTGCCCACCCATGGCAAATGGGCGAGGTAGAGTCCTTGACAAGATTCTATCAAATGGAATCAAAAAGAAGCTAGAAACGCCAAGGGACAATGGGTTGAAGAGCTGCGGTTGGTGTTATGGTCCATCGAGACAACGCGAAGAACTCTCTTTTGGGGAGACGCCCTTCATGTTGAGTCTACGGCACGAGAAGGCTGTCTTGCCCATTGAGATTGAAGAACCCACCCTGCGAGTTATCTTTGTACTCGAAAGATGCCAAGCCCAGGGCTGCATTACGCACGGCTTTGGACCCAGTGCCGGAAGTCGGGGGCAATGCCTTGCTAAGAATGCAATTGTACAAACTGCGTATGGCTCGGGAGTTTAACAAAAGAGTTGTTAGACGACCACTCAAAGTAGGGGATCTTGTCCTTAGAAAGATGGAAGCGGTTGGACGAGCAAAAGAGTTGGGGAAGCTAACACCCTAATTGGGAAGGACCTTACATGATTATCCAGAAGCTGCGCAGTGGTACTTTTCGTCTTCGGGATCTGGATGGACGACCGATGCAGCCGTACTTGGAATTCGATAATTTGAAAAAGTATCACGTCTAATTCAATCCACCGTCGAATGTCTATGAGGTAGTTTGTAGTTAATCCAAAGTGCCGCGGCACATGAGAGAAAAAAGAATTGTATACATGCATCTTGGCATTCCGTCGAAGCAAAATCCATATTATACAATTCCTACTTTCTTATTTCCTTGTTTATTTTTACCAAGTTAACTCACTTTGGGGCATTAAATCGGTTACTCGTCTAAAAGTGACAGTAACTTGGATAAAAAAAGAAAAGCGTCACAATTACTCATTTTTATGCCGAACATCACTCCATCGAAGAGACCGGCCAAAGTATAGCACATATAAGGCCGTCAATCGGACAAAACCTCTAGTAAAGAGTAACGTCGAAGTCTCCGAGAGAAAGGCGGCCTGAAATAAGTCCTTAGTAAAGGATACTTATCTTCACGAAGCACGGCCGACTAAGTAGCCTAGACCACTAGTAAGGGATCACTACTTAATGACGAGTGTTGCTCCCTCGAAGGAAGCGGCTAAAACATGCGTTCGGCATATATAACAAGCCGTCCGATAGTTTCGGCGAGGCTCGGCCAAAGTAGGCCGCTTTCCTTCTTGGTCTTTGGCTCGCCCACCATGTACGGTTAAACTAAGCCCCAGAAGGGGGAAATGATAGAAGCCTAAAAAGACGAGCTCGGGAGAACAAGGTCGTCCAAAACAAGTGTTTCAATCATATTATGCGGATCGTCTACGATGTTCAAGACGAGTCAACTTTTGTACTTAGAAACAATTCAAAGTTAATGTGATAGTCAAATGGGAATTGATGAAAATAAGAGGCAAGCAAGTGGCAAAAGTCTTTCATATATATCATGAGTAAATTTACAAAATGTGATTCTTGAAAGCTACTGACGGGATAACTAAAGAAACTAGAAAAATAAACCTAAAACTAGGCTTCGTCTTCAACATGAGTTTCTTGGTTGTCCTCGGGCTCCTCATCTTCGATTGAAGCCTCGTCGCTGACTCTATAAACTCGGAGGATCCTCGGCCTGAGACCATGGCCCTATGGGCACTCGGTTGGTATTCCGGGCGACGGACAAGCTCGGGACCTCCTCGGCTTCGGCCCGGCATTTCGAAGGCCTTGACGGCCCAACCTTTGGACGTTTCTACAACATGTTCAAGGCCCTTTTTGGCATCGTCAAGGTTTGGAAAACCGTCTTTTTTCGGACGAGCGTTTCTCGCCCTTAGAAGAATATTCTCCCTTCTCGGGTGGCTGGCGAAGAAGGGCGGCGTCTCTCTCACCCTTAAGACCAATAGAGAGAGTGTTGATGATCATCTTGAGATGGTCTCTCTCCTTGTACTAATCATTGATGGTGACAAGATATTTCTTGTTCTTGGATTCAAGTTCAGCCGACCTTTTCTCCAATGCATCGAGTGGCCGACGATGGAGAGTATTCGCCATCTCAATGTCGTGAATGGCCTTGTCGCCAGCCGTTGTAGCAAGATGGACGAGGTTCTTATTCTCTTTTACGAGCTCCCTCGCCCATTCTTCGGTTAGCATCTTTGCGAGCCGGAAGGCTGGAACAATGAAAACAAACCAAGTTATTAGGCGAGTGAAAGAACCAAAATTTGTATTAAGTATAAAATAAAGCGAGGCTAAAAGCAATACCTCGGCGGCAGGTGAGACATGTAGCCCACATGCCCGGCGAGACGCCCCCACCCAATCCCTTAATGTAGGATTCGGGGTAGCACTTGAAGAGCTCTGCTTAAGTCGCTCCTTCTCCGGCTTCGACATTTTGGCGAAAGCGGGAGAAGACTCCTCGTCCGAATCGGCGAGGGGAGGAGTTGGGGAATAGCGGGGCCTTTGCCCTTATCCGAAAGAGGGGGAGAGTCGATTATCTTGATAGGAATGACGATGGATTGTCCATTGGACGGACTCATGGACGGTCCACCCGCACGATCCTAACTATATTGGGGTAATACGACTCACTTAGGACGAAATAGATGCCGTCCTAACAGCTAAGGGCATACGTGGCACCAGCTTAGCCACCGAGCCGCGAACCACTGGATAGTTCTCGGCCGCGGCTCAGATTACGGTGCAACTAGAGCCAAGGCGGAGACTCCGGTTTGACCTCGGTAGAGTCGGCGAGCGGCACGCGAGCGGAGCAGCCGCATGAGCACCCTCTCCCTCCTCGGCAGAGGCGACGGCCGAAGGCTCCTTTTTAGGAACCTTGGGCGAGGGGGAGGCATACTTCTCTCCCGACCTCGCCCAGTGGAGTCGTCTTATCTGCGCTTCTTCCTTGTGAAGCCCTTAGGCTTCTTCGGCGAAGAAGGCTGGGTCGGCGACGTAGTTAGCCTCTTTTTGGACGAGGACGATTTCCCGGGTGGAAGTTTGTTGGTAGGAGCATTTTTACGAAAAGAGTAAACCCGGTCGTCAAATTAGTCGACCTAGGAACAAAAGTTATAAGCTAGCTATTACAAAGACTTCGTCCGAAAGAAGAAATGAAAGATGATTTGCAAATATGCGGAGCAGTATGTTCCCAAGAAGGTGGCCAGTTCAAATAAAGAAGTTCTATGGAAGAATCTCGTCCAAAAAAATTGTGCAACTCCGGACGAGAAGGGCGCCCAGAAGGTGCCCGGAGTCACGGACGTTCGCATACTTTTGGTGGCCCTCGTCCAAAAAATTGTGCAACTCCCGGACGAGTAGGGCACCCAGAAGGTGCACGTCTAAGTACGGACGTTCTCATACTTTTGGTGGCCCTCGTCCAAAAATTCGATGCCAATTTCGGACGAGTAGGGGCGCGAAGGTGACCGTCCAAGTACGGGACGATCTCCTTCTTTGGGTGACCCTCGTCCAAAAATTGGGTGCCAATTTCGGACGAGTATGGCGCTAAGAAGGTGGCCAGTCAAGTCCGGACGACCTCCTTCTTTGGGTGACCCTCGTCCGAAAATTGGATGCCAATTTCGGACGAGTATGGCGACAAGAGGGTGACCGTCCAAGTACGGACGCTCTCCTTCCTTGGGCGACCCTCGTCCAGAAAAATTGGATGCCAACTTCGGACGAGTATGGCGCCCCGAAGGTGACCGAGTCAAGTCCGGACGATCTCCTTCTTTGGGCGACCCTCTTCCGAAAAATTGGATGCCAACTCGGACGATTATGGCGCCAGAAGGTGACCGGTCCAAGTACGGACGATCTCCTTCTTTCGGTGACCCTCGTCCGAAAATTGGATGCCAATTTTGGACGAGTATGGCGCCATGAAGGTGGCCGTCCAAGTGCGGACGCTCTCCTTCCTTGGGCGACCCTCGTCAGAAAATTGTATGCCAACTTCGGACGAGTTTGGCACCAAGAAGGTGACCATCCAAGTACGGACGTTCTCCTTCTTTGGGTGACCCTCGTCCAAAAATTGGATGCCAATTTCGGACGAGCTCATATGATCCTCGGCAAAAAAAAAAAAAAAAATTATTATTACCAATGTTTACGCCTCTCTTCTCGGCCTTGCTCTTTGCAAACTCCTTCCAAAGGTTGGCGGTAAATTGGGACATGCTAATCTCCCCGGTCCAAGATGCTTCGAGGCGTTGTCGGCCGAGTACGCAAGGGACAAAAATGTGTTCACCAAATGGACTATAGACGAAGAGTTTTAGTTGGATGATTTTAAATATATACCTTTATCATCGGCCAACCTCAGCCCGGCGAACCAAGAAGTCGTCTTGGTAAAACATTTCCTTAAAAGGTATCCGGTAGGATGGCCCTTTAATAGAACGTCGGCCGGGCACGGAGTACTCTTTTGTCTCGAAGTACTCCCAACTTCTTCATCGAAATTGTCCTCCAATTCCGGCCCGGGACTGCTTGCGTCCCGTATTCGTGACGGACCAGGTTATGGAATCTATAGCTCTCGGTAGCCGAATCATTGGCCGCTTTTAAGAAGATGAAGTCGGCTTTCCATTCATGCATTTTCGAAGGTTTCCCCCAAGCGTCGGGAAGCCGGGGCGGTTGCGGATGCGAGCCATGTCCGTCCACGGCCCGGGTACCTTGGCCGCATAGTGGATGTGGGTAAAGGCACGAAGAGAAGGGCTAGGCCGCGTAGCTCGCGACGGCGATAAACGTCGGGACGTTGTGCCCAGCGTTGGGAGCCGGCGATTATGGCCGATGTGGTAGTCTTTGTAGCACTTGTTACTATGAAGTCGTGGAGGGCAACCTCAATCCGGCGTCTAAGGCTAGTTTATAGACAATGAAATGGTTCTTAGGAGCGCTCAAGATCGTCGCGTCCTTGTTAGGAATGACAAAGGAAAAGCTAGGCATGGGCATGAAAGACGATAAGTAATTAGGGTGCTGGTCCTAGTTTCTCTAACCACTTACGGTTGACCAAAATGAAACCTGGATCGAAAAGGGGACCTAAACGTCTTCTAATCTCAGACGAGGTAGTAGAGGCCTCGTCGATTCTTCGGCGGCTTCGGTAATTGCTACCGTTATTGCCTTCGCGATCTCTACCATTTCGGCGTCCCTACCGAAATCTTGGTTTCGGGGATTTATTTCGGAGTTTTACGCCTCATGGTCAAAAGGATGCACTGTCCAAAGATCGAGCACTTAGGACCTCTCTTGCCTCATCGGGCACCGTCCGGTGGATTCCTCCATATCCGAGCTATTTGACGGGATTATTGCTTTTCGTCTTAGACGGGCCGTTTGCTTGACGCGCGCGATTACCACACGAGGTAAAGGCCGGGTCGTCCGACTTTCTCGGCCAAAACTATGAAAATATATATACTCGGCGAGAAGAGGCCCACTCTAGAATGTGCCGAAGAAGAAGTATCGGTTCTAGGGTCGAAGACAAGCTCTTGGTTGGCTAAGATTATTTGACGAAGATGATTCCATTTTATTGATTTTCTAAGAAAAAATAAAGAATAAAGAATGAAGAGTTCAAAGAAACGATACACGCTAAGAACGTCTCGGGCGATTCGGTGAAGAATCTTTGAAGGCTGGACGATCTATCTCTCTCTCTCTCTAGAAAATTCTCGGAGTTTCTCTCTCTAGACAAATTTGTTCGAAGTGCTAAATGATTCAATGTCTTTGCTCAAGGGTATTTATAGAGGAATAAGAAACTTGTGGAGCCGGTCGAAGAATGATCGAAAAAAATAATACAACGGTCGAATATGACCGGTAGAACCCGAAGAAGGCGCACCACTTTACCCGGATTTGAACTACCTTGAGGGTAAAAGGGCCTTAACGTCGAGATGGGCAACAGGTAAAAGCCCTTTTAGGGGCGAAATGTTGTAGTCTAACATCTACGGCTCTTTCCGAGACACTTGGCCTTATCGGAGGTACACGTGTCACCTTAGTTAAAGAGAGGAAATGTCTTGCATCTTTGGGCTACCCTCGGCGAGTTAAAAGGTCTAAATTACGGCCCGGCGGTCGAGCCCCGGCAATGTAAGGTGGGCGAAGGAGATTGGTTAATAGATATCCCACTAGTCATGATCGCCACGTGTCATGATTTGATTTCTCACCCAATCGAAGCCACTTTTCTAGGGGCGGGTTTTAAGGATAGGCTTTGTCAACTTGCTATCACTATAAATACCCCAAAATCGGGAGAAACATCATTCAATGCAAACGGTGTAAAGTTACTCCGTAAAACTACTCTCTCACTTTCTCTCTCTATCTCTATTTTTCTCTTACAACTCCCGATACGACTTAAGCTTCGGAGGGGGAACCACCACCCAAACCTCCCGGGGTGGGTCCCTTTTTGCGAGGTTCGGAAGTAAAGCTCGAGCTTGGGATGGATTGATTCGGACATTGTTGCCTGAGTCTCAAAGAAGAACATCCAAGGGATACTAGTTTACTTGCTCGACAAGAAAGCACCATCTACGACTTACTTGTTGGACAAGCGGACAAAACACCCATGTTTGAAAAAAATCTTTCAAAAATAGTTTTTTATGAAAACCCAAATTTTAAAACCTCTTTTCTAGCCCAATTTAATAAATAGAATTAATTAATTATATTAATTAATTTTATTAATAAAAATATCTTTTATAAAAAAAATCACCTTCCTCCCACAGTATTTTTAAATATCCTTATCTAATATATTTTCTAAAAATCCGTTCAATAAAAAAAATCTTTTAGGAAACCTTATTATGTTCGATTACCTATTGCTCCCTAAAAACCTAAACCTATATATACTCCCTCATCTCCCCCACCCAAAAAAAATCTTCACGGCATCACCCCCTCGGCCCCTCGTACTCTCGCCGACTAATCCACAAAAACACACGGCGGCATCCCACAGTCTACCGCCTCTACACGATCTTCGCACCTCCATCATCAATCTCACGCCAAAACACTACATCTATGCTGCTTGCTACTATAAACTAATGGCTCACCTAATTTACCCATCATCATTCAACGCACCAAAATCCACTTGCCATCACACGATCTAACACACCATAATCAGGTACAAATCAATGAATCAAACGGTGGTATAATTTACGAGTGTCAACTAAATTAACAATCTTTAATTCTTTAATTTTTTTTTTTTAATTTTCTTGAAGTTACTAACCTTCTATTCGTAATGTAGATTGTTAATATATCCCTACGAGTGTAAGTATAGTATATTATACTAACTCCTTGCAGTATTTTTATTTTTTATTCATGAACATATTATTTTATGATTGATTGTAATATTTATCACCTTGTATATTATTGTTAATCAAGACCTAAATAAATGTTCTAACTAAATCAGATAACTAAGACAACCTGCTAGGAAACCAGTAATCTTGATTGTTTAATAACATATCACGAAAAAAGTAGTATTTTATGTGTTTTATGAACCAACCTAGACTAATCTTTTTTTAGGGTGTTTTAAAAATATTATGTGGTTATTCTTTTGCATAAAACTTGCTATGAATCATATTAAGTAGAGGCCGAATGGGCGAACGTGGTTCATGACCGTGTTCGTTCCCTCACCCCCGAGCTTAATTTTTTGTTCATGGCCATTAATGAAGTTATAACGGGGAAATCTACATTGGATAAGTCCCATAGTTGTCCCATAGTTGTCCCTATGATTTCCCAATATCCAATTAGGTTTATGAGTCTTCCTTTAAAGATTTGTTGGCGACTTCAAAATATATTTCAATAAAACCTTAACAATGAGGTAGTCAAATACGCGCTCACACCCGCGTACGCGAAATAAAATCACGCACGACATATGGGTTCGATAATCTTATCGATATCATCAACATAATTAAGTCAATTTTGTTAAGTTTGTGTCTGGCAACCAATATCAAGCTCAATATTGGTCACATCTTTTCTCATTAATCAATCGTGTATTTATATTACAAGGTTATGATCCCTTACCAAACACTAACTCCTACAATATATATACTAGACTCCTAGTGTACAATAGATAATCTAATATATCTCCTAATTCTATCTTATTAACTTTAATCATATCTCCTAGCACTAGACTTCTAATATCATAATAATATCATATGTGATATTCTATCAACTAGGATAACTACGTTATCTTCAATACTCTCCCGTAATCGTAACGATAGTTTGACGAACGATACAATTGAAAAAGTAATAAATATCTTCTATTTTAGTAGCAGAGTCGGATGAATTGGAACTTCTTCGTCTTTGTTGGAGTCGATATGCACAAAACCGGTGATGTTGACGTCAACATTTTTTTTCCTTTTTCTTGATGATGAAAAAGTTAATCTTTTTTAATCCATCAATCGTCAGTCAAACAGGGACGCCATTCTCTTCGAACCTGCAAATTATTCTTTTCTTCTTGATGAGAACGCCATTCTTTTCTAACTCACCAAATATTTCAACGAAACGGGAACGCCATTCTTCTCAAGCATGTAATTTTCTTCTTCTTTTTGATGAGAACGTCATTCTTTTCGAACTCACCAAATATTTCAACAAACGAAACGTCATTCTTTTCAAAACCCGTAATGTTTATGTTTTCGTGAGCAAGATTACTCTAATCAATACTCAAGGTCGACGAGATCTCCATTATATGTTTTTTTTTTTTTTTACAAATCAACCATTGTGAAAGCATACACTAACTTTCACTTTATTTATTGATAATAGGGTTATAGTATGGGTGTTCATGGGTGGTTAACCGTCCCGAAACAATTTTTCGGTTCAGTAACCGAAAGTTTTGGTTCGCTCTTTTTGCGAACCGAAACCGTAACCGTTTAGACCGGTTAACGCCTAGCGGTTAACCGTTTTTTTGGTACGGTTTTCGGTTAACCAATAACCGTTATTCAAGTTATAATATTATATTTTACTTAATGTAAATATATATTTTTTAATTTTTTTGTGCATATACTTTAATATTATATATAATATAATATAAAATGTATTATAAAGTGGATAATAAATCCATTTGAAGACATAATAACACTAAGAATTTACTCCATTTCCTAATTATAGTGTTTATATTAGTACTAAAGTTTTCCAAATAATCACATACTTTCTTTAATTGTTCTTACTTAGTAACAACTATTAGAATTAAGGTAATTGTTGGAAAAAGTTTCAAAATAATAAAATAGAGGAAAAAAATATTTCGGTTTTCGGTTAACCATTTACTCAATAATCATACTTAGTAACCGTAACTGTTTAACCGTTACTTTTACCGGTTTTGGTAACCGGTACCCGTCAAAACTTTTTCTGCGGGTACGGTTACCATTCTTTTAGACCGATTTTTCGATACGTTTTCGATTTCGGTTTTTTATGAACACCCATAGGTAATAGTATATACCCCTAGAAGTTTTACAAACCATATTACTAAACAACGAGATCATCATTGCCACATGAGTATCATGCACCAACAACAACGATTTGCCAAGACTTAAAATAGCAACCAAGACGTGGTGTATTCGCCATGGTTGCACCTTCTCCTTCCTCTTGGTCGCTTTCTCCTCTCATATCATCTCCCCATTCTCACCCTTTGTTTTGTTTGCACATTAGAATATAGAAAACCGAGGAATACGGTTGCATATCAAATATCAAACAAAAACAACAGCTCACAACTACCACCAACATTTTAATCGTGTTGTTCACAAGATCAGTAAAAAAAATTCTACATTTTGAGGGAGGTTAAGAAATCCAACTGGTGGGTTTGAAACTCGAACCCACCGACAGGAGAGAATAATATATTAGAGTTTTGACCCAAGATCACAACTAGCTCTTGATACCATGTTAAGTTTATGTCTGGCAACCAATACCAATTTGAATATTGGTCACATCTTTTCTCATTAATCAATCGCATATTTATATTACACGGTTAGAAAACCTAACAAAACACTAACTCCTAAAATATATCCAAACTAGACTCCTAGTTGTACTATAGATAATCTATATCTCCTAATTCTATCTTATTAACTTTAATCATATCTCCTAGTACTAGACTTCTAATATCATAATAATATTATATGTGATATTCTATCAACTAGGCGTTATCTTCAACACAATTACTTGTGCGGGAAAGGTTGGAAAGAATTGCTCGAATTAGTCCCATTTGAATGAGAAAATATGTGTCTTTGCTAACTTTTTTTTTTCATATATGTATTGGGTTTATCTATCTGGGAGATTCTATATTTCTATGATATTGATCAAATCATTATTCTTCTCTGATTAGTAATGTATTGCGAGTTGATGACTAACTAAAAATATCAATATGATTGAAAGGTTCATCTTAGTCCATGATAGCAACATTTATACTTGCCCACAATAACCGGTAACTAGACGCAAAAAATTTTCTCTCTCTTTAACCTCCTAAGCAAACCTACACACCTAAAAGCCACCACCCCGGGCTCGGCGGTGGCAGGTTGCTCTACCGATCGCGGCGAGCCTATCCACACAGCGTTGGTTTCGTCGGTGCCCCTCTTTTGCTTGTTCTTGCGGTTGCGCGTCGAGTCTCCCCCCCCCGTGGTGGTGTCGAGTTCCGCCTCCCCTCCCTCGTAGTCGAGTCGGTCTCCCCTCCCTCCCCCGGTGGTCGTCGCTTTCCACCCCCCGCCACCGGCGTTCAGTCGCTACCACTCCCCTCCCCAGTAGGTCGGTCGGTCCTCCCTTCCCCCTCCCTCCCCGGTTCTTCGGGCTTCCCCCTTCCCTATCCCCCACGGTTTTCCAGGCTGCCCTTCCCATCCCCCTCCTAGTCGAGTAGCACGGCACACGAGGTCCCTTGTTTTCCTTAGCGTCGTTCTTAGGCTTCCCTTTCCCCTCCCCCAGTTTTTGGGGCTTCCCTTTTCCCCTCCCTTTAGGTTGTCGGGCTTCCCACTTCCCCCTCCCCTTGGTTGTTGGGCTTCTCTTCCCCCCTTGTTGTTGGGCTTATCTCCCAAGTTATGTTAGATTTAAGTATGTTCGTGTTTTTCTTAGTTTGCGTGGTAAGTTAGCAAGTTAGCTAAGGAATGGTGGTTTAATGTTGTCGTAGTAGTATCCGTAGGTTTTTCGGAATTTTGATGAAGGATAAACCGCCTCAAGAGGATGAGAAGTGTGAGTGTGGTCGAGGCGAAGAATGGATTTCATGGTTAGGACATGTGTTTTCCGGTTTCACAACCGGATGTGTGTTCGAGAGCTCAAATTGTTTAGCTCTCTTCTTAGCTGGCATTGATCTTAATGGTCATTGCTTTGAAAAATTCAAATGCGAAGGCGGCACCGAGTTGTATCTCGGTGGTTTTCGTCACGCCCACTCAATGCGTTTATCTCGCCTAATGGAGAAACTCAAAATACTCTCGAGAGAGTAATGAGTCACTAAGAACGTAACTCTTCAAAAGATCATGATCCCGAATCCTAAGCGATAACGGTTGTTGGGATTGCTCATGCGGCGAGATGTGAAGCTCGCCGTTGGTTGTTCGTTGTCCGGATCGTGAACGACATTCGGCTCACTAAGATGAATTGTCAATTTGCGTCGGACACAGGACCCCCATTTGCGTTGGACATTGGGTCCGACGGCACGGTCTCGTCGCAAATGATGGATACATGATCTGCGTCGGATAAGACACGACGCTTGATTGATTATTTGCGCGGATCCAACCTGACATGTGACGTACATGACCATCCCCCTGCACCCTATATTCTGTGCGTCTCCCATTTGCGACGCATCCCGAGCTATATGCGACGCACATGATACACCATTTGTGTCGCACATCTCTCGGCATGATAGACGTTGTGATGGGGACGCACATGACCATACCCAACATGTGACGCATATGACCATCCCCCGCACCCTATATTCTGTGCGTCTCCCATCTCGCGACGCATGCTGAGCTATATGCGACGCGAGATGATACACCATTTGTGTCGCACATCTCTCGGCATGCGCGCGGGATGGGGACGCGCAGCGGCCAAGCAAGCCCCATCATCTCGCGTAGCATATAGCTCAACATGCGCCGCCAGTGGAGACGCGCAGCTAGCCTAGCAAGATCCCAACAACATTCATTTGCGTCGCACGTTGTGCCACATGCGACGCAAACGTTAGTCATCTCGCGTCGCATGTGGTGCAATGTGCGCGCCAATGTGTGTTTTTTGGTTTTTTTCAACTTTTTTTTATTTGGTTTTTTTTTCAGCTTTTTTTTTGGTTTTTATTTTTCATATACTAAACCTCAAGCTTCAAAACTAAACGAACATTATATAAATAATTATGAGTAGAAAATTCGGCATAGTCTCCTTTGTAAATTGGACAATCCAAGAAATCGTTGGAAAAATTTTGCATATATATAACCAAAACTGTTCAATACATCTCAATCAAGCAACCAATGTTGCAATCAATCAACCAACAAGGTTCAATCAACAAAATATTGTTCAACCTACAAATACATACACTAACTAGTTAGTTTGCTTCTTCAATGACCCGTACAAAGTATTGCGCAAAAAGTTCTTTGAGGTCATTGATCTCATGTATGGAGTATGGCTCAAGACTTGATGGAAACTCCTAGAAATATATTAAATTAGTTAATATACTTTAAAATTCTATAAGTACAAATAACGAATTTACAACATACATATACCTCATACAAATTATTTGAATCATAGTAGAAGCGGATGATTAGAAGCATGTATCTTATCACGAAATAGCCGCATTCCTCTCCTCCCGATTGTTGAGCCCACTACACCAAATTTAAGATATATATTAGAATAGGAAAAAATCCTATATAGAATTATAAAATGTGTATCAAATACAAAACCATAAGAGTTTTACCCGCATAGTTATCCAAGACAATTTAGTTCCTTTATTGGATCCTTCAAGGCGCGTGTATTATGTATATGCACTAAGTATAGAAATTTTGTAACAATTAATTACTATAAACATTTATAAATGATTTAAAATATCATAAAATGCATGTAAACTTATTAACATGTATAACAACTATGAACTTACGTATTCGGCCGTATCTTGATAGCTAATGATCTATCTCTGTAAAGAAATCAAATATATATACCGTTTTCTTAGATAAACAAATGACAAGAAGAATCCAATGTTCCCTAAGGCATGAAGCAAAATGTGATGTTTATATATATAACTACAAGTTCATAAAGATAAAACAAAGTAAAGATTAGTTTAACTAACATACTTTTGAATATATGGACATATGATGTAACGCATATATCGATTCGCTTTCATTGAATTTGCCATGTAGTTGATCACGACATCGGTTGATTGCGTATCATGGTCCCAGAAATCATACTTGGACACATGAAACCAATATTATTATCTCCATGCTCCTCGGGATTTGCCAAGTACCTGCGTGTCCAAAATACTTATAGTTGGGAGAAGCAATAAAAATAAATATCAATGTTAATTAGTTTAGAGTTTGAGAAATCTCATCATAAATACTTGCAAAATGGATACATTAAGCCATGCTCCCGTGAGAAGTTGAAAAACATCTTGTCGCGAGAGAATGATCATCGATCTCTATCATAGTCGAAGACGGTACCCTTCTTAACTTGCATACTAAAAGGCTCATCGAGGGTTTGTTGCAAAATATTCGAGTGCATATCCTTGACAATATCATCTATATCCTCCAAGTGACAAGTCAATAAAAAGGATCTACGTTCCTATGTGCGGACTCATCGGTGCAAGGATCATTACGAACTATTTTTTTTCTTCTTCTTCATCGCACCTTCTTTAGGTATATGTTCCTAATTCAATTCGACTTCTTTTAATTCATATTATGTATGTATATAGATTATTTCATATATAAATTAAGATCACTTAGTATACAAAATAAATATTACTTGTATATATAAATCAAGATTTCTTAGTATATACATCTAGATTTCTTAGTATATAAATCAAAATATTAAACATTAGTTTTTCGATTATCCCGAGACTAAAAAATACCAACTCTTTCGGCCATTACATGAATGAACCCTCAGCTGACCGAGTTTCACGATGTATGGAGTAGGTAGTGGAACTAGAGCTTCTGCGTAGTCCGAAAAAATCATCAACACTCACTTTCACTAAAGTAGGATGTGATGATGACTCATTTGTGGATGAACGGTACCCTCGGCTACAATGATCGGTCCCAGTTATCCACTTGTCCCAAACGACATGGAACCGGACTCTTAACATCCAATGAGAACAAAAAGTCATTAATTAAGTGTTTTAGAAGCATAATATCATAATCTTAGAAGATATAAAATAAATATATACACGCAAGTTCACAAATGGATCATCGCCCCAGTGACGCTACTAGGATCAATCCCAGGTGTGAGGACTTCGGACCTCAACGCATCTTCCCTTGTTTGATTTGGTACTCAGGAGACCCTAATTGCGCCCGCAAAAGCCATCAACCTTTCTTGAACTATTGCATCTATCTTCGAGTTCATCTCTTCCATCGTACGTTCTCTAACTCTTTTGGCTCGCCTCCGGCCTCGAACTCCTGCATCTCCTCATCATCCATGCCCCAACCCTTTCGAGTAGTACTACTCCGATTAGGATCTCCCCAAACCAATGTAATCCCAATGCTACGCCCATTGCTAACACACGCCTGGACGGTCTTTCCTCAGTAGCACGTGATGAGAGCATCATCCATCCGACCGGAACAAACTCTCCTTCCTTTTTTTTTCCTTTTCCAACCATCCTGCGGCCAATTTAAAAAAATTCATATGATTAGTACAATACGAGTAATTAGACAAGAAAATATCATAAAATTTGAAGAATGCTTACAATGGACTCTTTTATCTTTTGTGTTTCTTCATTAGGAGAGAAAAGATTTCCTTCCTTATCTTTTTCGATCTCGCGAGAAGCCATGGTAAAGTTCGATCCGGCGAGGAGGAAATAATTGATGATGTGGATGAGTCAACGGATGATGTTGTAGAGGATTTAGGGATATACCCTTTGTCATTCCAAACGGGAATCATCTCCGCATATGACTTTTGACCCCAAAAATGAGGATGAATGTTGGCGTCTGAGACTTTCTTGCTCTTTCACTTTTAGCCTAATATGAAAACAAGTAACTACTCAATATTCCAAAAAAAAAAAAAATAAAGATTATAACATATTATGTGATTGTAACGTACATATTATATACCTTAAACTCCTTAGCTACATTGGCTGCACAAATTCATCCCAAATCTCTTGGATGAAAGGATAGAGCATGTACGGTTACGTATCATTGTTAGGCCCCTTCCTCGTTTTGTGATCCATCTGTACAAAGTCTTAGCCTAAGATTTCGAGGTTCTTTACCAAGACCGGAACTTTCGGTCGATATTTCTCCATGCGGAGAATCGGCCGATGTCTAAACATCCCATCTTTTTTCCTCTTGTCCGCATGCCACCTTAATAATTTAGCATTATTTTCATCAGAAAATAAACGCCTAAATCTCGGAATGATTGGAAGATACCAAAGAACCTTGTTTCTTTCTTTCTCACTCCCTCAATCATCCTCCTTTATCTTGTCTTAGAGACTCTCCATACCTTGGACACTGACCCGAATCCTTGTACTCGTTTCAGCCTGGCCCCGCAATCATTTCGGCATGCATGTATCTTCACGTATTCCATACCTGATCGAAACGACAATTTCTTTGCCTCGTAGGTAGAGTTGGGAATTTCATTCCCTTCGAGGGTAGCCAAATTCTTGTAAAAAAAGTGGAAACAGACTCACTTAGACTTTTATCGTCGACTATGCTTCGATTTCATATTGAACAATGTGAGGATGACGGAAAGTTTGGTAAAATTATTACACTCGGGATACATAGGTTTGTCGGTTGCACTTAGAATACTATCATACATATGCGGACGATCGGTTCCTTCATCCTCAGGTGTCGGACGCGTCAGCTCCCACTTTATCATGGTCTCATAAACTACCCTTTATCATTCTCATTATCATCCTGCTCCTTTTCGATATCAGCCTCGTGCCACCTCATCATCGATGTGATCGGCATACGAAGCATCACCCGAGCTAGTGGAGCTCGTGCGATGACAAAACTCTCCATTACCATGTGCCTAGTATAGTTACTCTTAAACCCACGGCGAATCAAATGATCCTTAATTTGATCCACATGACGATACTCCAAGAGTTATTACAATCCTGGCAAGCAAGGACCGAAGACTAACTTTGACCCATTGTGCGATTGATGTTCTAATGCGGCTACGATAAATTCATCGACCTCTTGTAGAAATGTCGCGAAATTCGATTACCATACATCAGGTTTCGATCCGTATTCGTACACTAGAGACACGGAAATAAATAACACGATCGATCGCATCATTGGGAAGTGTCTTGTCAAATGCACTCATGAACATTTGGGTCCTTATCACTCCAAATCCTTAACTAGCCAGCCTAGGGTTTCTCGTAAATCTCCTTTAGTGAATGAACATTTGGTTTCGATTCTAAGAAAAATCGGCGGCACTTCCTCTGATTCTCAGAAGTACCCGATGAAGATAGTAGGTAAACTATTAACATATGTACCCGGAAGGAACGCTTAGGGAAATGAGCTAGATCTTTCTTAGAATCGAAAACTCAACATTCGTCGCATCTAAGTGAGATAAGAACCTGAAAGACGATCAACCAGGGGACTATTGGAACCTCTAATGAGTAAGCCTCGGAAGAGGCTATCCAGGCGATGATGAACATTACGATTTATGGCTTCAAACTAATCCATTCCTTAGATTTCCCCCCCCGCCCCCATTAAGGTATGTCCATTATAGGTTTTGGTCGCAATTGACATATACTTTCCCGGTCACGTAACAAAAATTCACATATACTTACCCGATCCACGGCAAATAATTTAGTAGATTTCCCGACCCCCATGATAGGTTTGGTCATAATTGAACATTATAGGGAACAAATAAAACAAATCCATAAATCGAGCTAATGGTTAAATTGACGTAAAGCGAAGGATAACAAAGGTATAATACATACCTCGCTCTCGGAGGCAGCGAAGACAAGCACAAGGAGGTGAGCTTGGGCTTAGGCATGCAGAAGCGGAGACCTTTGGACAAAAGGTGGCAGGTTGCGGTACGATGTAGAGGAGAGACAAAGTGAGAAGATGCAACACCATTGAAAGAGTTGGGGGCTTTCGAGATTCTATAATATATATTCTTATAAGTTTGAAATTCTAAAGTGAGCATTCAAAATTCCTAACTCATGTCGAAACACGTAATTCTAAAGTGAGCATTCAAGAAGCACATGCGAAATTGATTGAATACATTGAAATGTAGTATTATAAACTCTTTGATTGAATCACAGAAAAAAAAAAGACGAGAGATCGAAAAAAAAGAGAAGTTGAAAAAAAAAAGGCGAGAGAAATTGAAAAAAAACATGACTTACATTCCCAGAGGCACAGGCGGCGGCGCGGCTGGAACCTAAGAAGTGTCTGAAGCGGTGGCGGCGGCGAAGCTTTGCACAGTGTGCAGCGGCGGTGAGTGAGAGAAAAAGAGTGAGCAAGAATGAGAGAGAGGAGAAGAGAGTGCACGAGGAAGTGCAAAAGCGGCGAAGGCCGCATGAGTGACCAGTGGCGCGGGCGGAGTGGCGGAAGAAGCGGAGAAGTGATGACAGGAGAGGAGAAAGGCCTGAAGGGAACGGATGAGTGAAGTTAGGCGCACCCGGATGGATTAGCAGGCGGAGATGCTGGGAGGGGAGAACGGCGAGAGGTGGTGCCGGAGTATCTACGGTCGCCGTCGAGTGAAATTAGGGCTTCGGATGAATTCCCGTGAGAGAGAGAGAGAAGTGCGAGGTGAGAGAGGGGTTTAAGTTTAGTAGGGAACTTGGGCTAGGATTCACGAAAAAACATTAACTAAGAATCATACCGCGTCGGAGGGCGGGAGGCGGAGGGGTCAGCGCGGATGACTATTGCGTCGCACGTGGGCTTGATGCGACGCACATGGCTCGAATGCTGAGAGAGGGGTGTAGTTAGGCGAGGGATTCGCGAAAAAAAATAATATAATATATACGTAGCATGCGTCGGATGGGTCAAAGGTGAAGCCTTGAGATAACAGTGAATTTTGAGGATCGACATTTGCGTCACACGTGGGCTTGATGCGACGCACATAGCCTAATCATTTGCATGTTTCCTCGTAATGTGCGGCCTTGAAAAGGCACGGCATTCATTTGCTTAGACTATTTGCATCGGATGTCGAGTGATCAGAGCCTTAGTCGTCTCTTCCGGAACATTTGCGTCGGTTTCTCTCTGCGTCCGGTAAGAAATAAGACAACGCAAATCGTGAATTCTGTAGTAGTGGCTTCTTCTACCACTTCCATCGACCATCGAGTTTTGACTCCTACCATCACAAGCATTGACCCGGTGTACGCATCCTTAACATCTCTCTTTATCGGTTTTGTTGGTTTTGTTTTTAGGGCATGTAAGAGTTTATAAAGCTCATATAGGTTTGTTTACATTGCTTTATGTTTGGTTGTATTAGCATTGAGTGTACTTCCTCATTTAATTAATGCGAGTTTTCTGCGTTGTCAAAAAAAAACACATTAGTTTGTTGCCTTTAAGATCTTCATTTTGATTGTATGTCACACTTCGTTGTCACCTTTAAGTATTACTCCATCGGTTATGATGGTATAAAAATCACTTGGAAATTACATATAATTGACCCAAAATAACCAAGTCATTACTCAATAATACTTTAATTCCTAAGCAACACTTAACTCCAAATTAACAAAGAGTTGGGTGCACTTTACCGGACACTTGCCCCGGCCAGTGTGTCCATGATACCCATGACACATGCGGATGTGTTTACATTGATTTCTTTATGATATATGGAGTTCAAGATGAATGCTATAAATAGAAGCGGAAAAAGAGAGAAAAGAGTGTACCCAGGAGGCAACAAAAA